>JAMKPZ010001885.1:0-44907 GCA_024699675.1 Amphibolis antarctica
AGCTAAAATCGATTTCAGATTACATAATAATTTAGATAATAAAAATTTATACATGGTATAATAATAATGACGTGATTTTAAAAATTAAAAAAATTACTCACGAAAACACTTATAATCAATGGAAAATACATATGTGTACGACGGCAATAGCTTTTATTAGAAGCTGCCCACCTCCCAACTTCTTCTGCCAGTAACTGTAGCTCTTCACTTCTCTCTTTTCCAGAAAGCAAATAGCTAGCCACTCATAAAAGCTTGCCGGAGTAAACTTTCGTGAGACACCTCGCCGGCGTGGTCAACACCCCAGAGAAGTTGCCTGAAAATAATAATAATTCCAATGCACCATAAACCATACGAATACAAAATTTTATCATGTTGTTTAATTCCCAGTATTAATTTGAGACGGTGACATCGAGTATCACCCTTTAAAATCAACGTGCCTAGGTTAATTAATAATCGATGGTTGTGCATGTGCAGTTCATTCACTTTTTCCTTTTTGTTTTATTAAAAAAATAATTATTACTTTGAAGTAATTTTATTGTCTTTGTGAAGTTACGTGGAATATTCTAACGAGAGGTTCTGATATTACCTTGTTGGGAAAAAATACACGATCGTGAGTTTTTCATCAGGGTATTTTAGTGTAAATTAATTTTAATATCATGTAAATTTTATCTTATTAAAATTAATTGACCAGTAATAAAAAACTCAAGTATTATACAAGTTTCAATTTTACTACGTAAAATTATTTTCTCAACGCCAATGTCATAACATCAATAAGAAATCTTTCGACTACTAGAATATTATTTTACTAGTTAATTAATTCATTTTGTTCTAATCTTGCAGATTGGTGCAATACTTTTCTTTTTCTTTTTGGAATCCTAGTAATAGAACAACGGTTCTAGGCTGCACCGCGGGCTTCCAATCCACGGCTTTCGGGTCTGGACCTGTGTAGGTTCGACGGAAATGATTCGAAAACGGGCCGGGCAGGCCCATTAGGAAATAAATAAGGCTTGTTTAGATCATATTGAACCGTGAAACATATTTCGGGCCACCACCAAATCTTCGTTCTCCTGCATTCTTCTTTAAAACCAATGCGATTTTTTCTTTCCTTTTAAACTATATACGCATTATTTTCTCAAAAAAAAAACAAATCTTTGATTTTTGGAAATATTTCGGTCAGAATGTAGGTTTCGGAGAGAATGAGTTTTGGGTGAATTAATTAGGGCTCATTGTTTACGGTGACGGATTAAATTTTGTTTATGGTGAGGATCTATTTGTCTGTCTATAATAACAACTTTAGTTTTGATATAGTGATGAATTTTTTATCAATCATTACATGATGTTTTACGGTGACGACAAAATCTATCACTATAGATATCTTTGTGGTGATGGATTAAACATTTTTTGTGATAGGAAAAATCATTCATTACAACAAAGAGCTATGGTAACGGATTTTTGATTTGTCGCTATAGATTATTTATAATGACGGATTTAATTTTACATATGCATCTATTTTTTTTGTAATGTCGCTAATGATAAGGTGCAAAAAATATTTATTTATCATTGCTGTTATATTTTGGTTTTTTGTGCATGCGTGTGGATTGTCTTAAGTTTGTTCTATTTCGAAAGGAGAATGGTAGGTACGCCTGTTATGTTTTTTTTATGAAGTTTCAAGGCATAGTATTTTGAGGTGGGAGATTTTCTTTTCTAGAGGTTGATTAAATTACATTAATTAATGGACGTAGTTGCGAAACCATAAAAGATCATACAAAACAAAAGTTCATGATAAAAAAGCACAAAAGAGGGCAAAAGAAGAAATTTCCCAAGAAAGCATATAAGTCTAATACAAAAGCAAAGATAAATATTGTCAGTAATATCATCATTCAGCTTTACCTAATGAGAAGAAACGGGATCAACATTAGGAAAGAGCTGAAGGCAGAAATGTTGTAATAGGATCAATAATATCAGAGCAGTTGATAGCTCGAAAGACTTTGAGATCCAATCCATTGTCAGGAACGAAGAAATTCTATCAAAAAAACAATAAAAACAAAAATGTGAGTGCGTGGGAGATTTTTTTCGTTGCCTTAAATATACGGTTTGTGTAGGTTTATCAGTTGGAGGTACCTTTTTCTTTATCAATGAACTTTTCTTAGTTGTATATGTTAGTCTTGCACCCTCTTGTTTTTGCTTTCATCCTGCGCTTACTCGTGCTTATAACTATTCTATTTCTTTGTCATCTGTGTGATTCATGGTAAGATCAATAGTTTTGATTTTTGCACCTTACTCTTACTTGCAGTTGCATTTCTCTCGCATTCTGCTCTTAATTTTGTGTAATTCACAACAGGATTGATGGTTATGCTTTAAATTTCACTTGCACTTATGCTCTGACTCTTTATTTATCTGCAGAAATCATGTTGAGATCAACTACTCAAATCCTTCTTTACGTTCCAATAGCTTAAATTGGACCTTACAACGCGAAAAGAAAAACAAAAAATTTAGTGTCCACAGTATTTTTCAATTTTCTTTTATGACATTTATTCCCTTTTTAATGTAAAAAAAACCTATTGTATTTGTCGTCGTTTTTTTTTCTTAGTGTTTTTGTAAAATACTTGTAATATTTAATATAACCACAACACTTCTAATTGTGAAACTCGAAGTACATCAACCACCAAAGGTCCCCATCGGTTTATTTTGAATTTATTCTTATATATTTGCAGGACCAAATAGAATGGAGATGAATATTAAATTACATTTTCATCGAGCAATATTTTGAACGTGTTTCATGATTTCGTCGAGAATATTCTTACACGAAAAAATAATAATGAAAATTTAAAAATTAATAAAAAATAACAAGATATAAAATTATTCAAAAAAATGACTTCCAAGATATATATATAAAAACATTAAAGATTACGACATTAATGACTGAAGAGGTTGAAAATAAACAAATCATATTTTATTTTCATATATTAGAAAATCATAAAAACCAATTTCTCAACACAAACATCATTTGAAATTTGATTAATAAAAATGACTTTCACCTGGATGTACAAACACCTACTTAATATCATTTTTGAAAAGATACTTATGATAGATGTACTAATGAAAATTTCACAAGTTGGCAGCCCAAAATAAATTTCATCCTATGAATATCAAGCTACCTTGTGAGTTTGTCAATATTTACAGGAGAAATCATCGAGATAAGGTAAATAATTAGTTTTTCCAACTCACTTAAAAGAAAAAGATATGTCCATGATTGATATAAAGACTTTCAAGATTACCAAACAACACATTGACAAATGGTAGAAATTCATAACTCTGGGAGGTGCAATCTGTACATTCTGGCAATGTAAGTCTAGAAAAAATTGTACAAATGATGACATTAGAGATGCCATTCCAAAAACGGATGCAAAGCATGGCGAAAGACCTTCATCACTTCAGAAATATACGTACACTATTTGTCTAGTCTCAATTTCTATTTTCTTCATCACTTCAGAAAGAACTTCAAGGATGCTTTGTTTAGGTTCTCTCGTAATGAACGAGAAAATGGAGAAAAACGCTTCTACACTCAACGATTTCTGCAAAAAGGGTCTACCTTCAATATGATAGCAATAAGTTCTACCTGTCGGACTTTACATCGATTTCCACCGAACATTGGCCTTCGGCAGCTTTTGGAAATTTACCATCTCCTTCAACTTTAGATGGTAAGTTCTCTTGATCAAGAGGGAATTGACGATATGCTTTGTCCAGTTCCTTCTGAATTTTTTCCCTTTGTCCATTTTTCTCATCTTTGCGATCCATCTCAATGACATCCTATAGACGCAGTCTCAGTTAGGAAGAATAATTAATAAAACAAATATGGTGGCCAACAAGAAAATGAATGCATCCAAAAGAAAGACAGAAAGAAAGAAAATGAGCACATCTGGGAAAAATGTCCAATACGGCAGAAACATTCTTGAAAAATTTGACAAAAACGCTGGACTAATGGTAACTTTGAAAAATATGACTAACATGGATTGGAAATTGAAATTGCACTAACCTGGACAGAAACATTCTTGAATGTTGGACTGAAGCGTTGTCTGCAGTACTCGTTAAAAAGTAATGTCAAAATCACTAATGGTATGGTGAAACCTGACGCAACTGGTGAGTCCTTTATTCCGAATACACCAAGGGCTATTATTTGTGCAAGTACCAGTGAAAAAATGACAGTGTTGTGCACGATAGGCCACATTTGCCCCCTTGTTTCATATTTTGAACAATACACGTTCATAATCTGAAAAAATGAGCTGTATCAGCAGGCAACACACAAATAATAAAGATTGGATTTTAATAACACGATAGAGCAGCTTGGAATAGAAACCAAGGATGATAAATGAAATATGAATTTCACATGATTCATGCGGTTGGAGAGGAATCAAAAATTCAGGAAAAAGGGAAATCCCATTTGATTGTGGATATATCTTCTACTATTACAGAATGCTAAAGACTTATTTAAACAGATAAAAATGCAAAGTCTACTTGAATAACGTACCTGATTTCTGTACACAATGTAGCCAAGAGCGAAATATACAAGCAAGAAAGGCAATATTAGTGGTGCCAATATAGAACAGGTGAAACCAAGCAAGCCAAAAAGAAGAACTCTGGGGATTTCCATGTGATACGGAAAAGATGGTATTGACTCTGCATTAATCGTTCTTCTCAAGACATATCTCCTGATAAAATTGAAAATTAAGGGAAAAAGTTGCACAACCTCAGTTGACAAGCTTGCCCATCCTGATGTCAAGGCATAGGTAATAAAAAATGTTGCCTGCATAAGATAGGACTTTAAAATCAAGCAATAATGATGAGATATGATATACATGGAAGAAAAAGTTCTTGGTAGGTACTGTTGGTAAAAATAAATTACCAATATTAGAGGAGAAAAGGCAAATGTTAACATGGAAATTCTTAAACAAGTGCATAAACCAAAGGAAAAAGATTTCATTCAATCCAGTAACCACATACAACTTCCACATATAAAAAGAATAGGGTATGTTAAATTTGAGAACTACAGTTTATTTTACTCAAACTCTTCATCCAAACCAACAAAGGAACAAGAATCAATGCAAATTTCAGTAGAGAGCCTCGTTGAATCAGATTTAGTGCATATCAGCTAATAAATAATGCATTCTGTATATTAGTAACAAAAATCACCTGCCTAGGGACAGCTTTAGCAAGCTGGTTTGGTATGTCCTTTGGACTAGAAATAACATTCAGCTGACTGATGATAGACCCAGATAAAACATTAACAAAGAAGACATTCCAGATTGTGAAGTATAAGACTTTACAGCAGGCACTCTTTTTCCTGGCACTATAGGAAATAGGTCCCTCTATGGCGGAAAATAGCATCATGGTTGGAGAAACAATATATAAGAACAATATTAAAATGACACTTGGAAGATAACCAGTTACCACCTGGGTCACAAAACTCCTGAAGAAAAGAATTAGCGTATAACAAAATAATAATTGCAATGGCTTAAAATGCAAGCTATCATTTGATTTGTAAGTAGAACCTTCTGTTAGTTTCTACACAAAATCCTGAAGAACATAAACATATTACTTACGTTTTCAATAGAGCTTTTAGAAAAGGAAGCATCTGCTGCAACTGCTCCAGTTGAGATAATCCTTGCACAAATGTAACTGGGATGATAAATAAGAACATGAAAACGACAGACAATATGAGAGTGGCTATACGACGGATCCACAATTGTCTATATGGGATCCAAAGGTTTGACCAATAAACATCATGTGGTTCTGGAGCCAAATCAGTGACCCACAACATTGGGTTTGATGACTGACAAACTTGCGTGGCAACAATAGCAGCATAGCGTGTTTTAAAGAAAACAAAAGCAGCAGTGCATTCCTACATAAAGTATAGATGATATGTAGTTAGAATGTGCATATAAAAACGAGAATATTAATGAAATGGTAACCACCATGTTTGTTTAAAGCAAGCAAAAACAGACAATTATGATTTCCAAGCATTTACAGATGTTTAACGTGACAGGTAAATCGATAATCAAGTTCTAAAGTGATTAAAAATACTAGGCTATACAATTTATGCATGTAAAAGTACACTGTAGTTAGATGTCACTTTTTTCGCTTCTTTAAAATACTTTAATATTGCATTAAGACAAAACTGTAAAAGTACACTGTAGATGTTGCTTGAAAAAAATTATATCTAAATTCATAAAATACTTTCATCTCAAGGATAAAAGTATAAAAATGAGTAAAGGAATGGTTTTGCATGATAAGTGTAAAAACTGCGGCAGTATTGAGTACACAATTCATAAAATAAGATGGCACATTCAGTTGAACTAGATTACCTCAAAAAATATGATGGCAGATTCAGTTGAACTAGATTACCTTCTTTTCAGCATTTTCTGGAAACTTAGGACCATTACCCTTGATGCCAATCTGCAACTTTTTGTAATAAAGCCGAAAAGAATCCAATAATCCCCCACAAATATCACAATTAATTTTCCTTGATTTGCGTGCCTGATCAATAGTTGCATGCTCTATTTGTACAAACTTCTTGTACACCTTCTCTGCATCATTCTGTATTAGGATGAAAACCATATTATGTCAACTTATAAAAGGAGCTTCTTGATGTGTTATATTTTTCATCATGTTTATTATTTGACATGTTGCAAGAATAGTTTCATAGAAAATCAATTTAGATGTATGTCAGATAGATTAACAACGAAAACTATTATCTAATTTAAAAAATTAGAATTATTGAGTTAAGAAAAAAGATCTTCATGTGGTATTCATTGATTTACAAAATACTTATGAAAGAGTATTTACCAAGTTATTGTGCTGGGCATAAGAAAGAAAAGTACTTATTGACTATATTGATATTATTCAAGATATGTAAGATAAAGTTGTAACTAGTCTTAAAATCATAGATGGAAAAACAAAAACATATCTAATTAAAATATTATATATCAAGGGTCATTTTTAAGTACTTGTCTATTCATGTTAATTATGGATAAAATAAATAAAATAATTAAAAGAAAAATACGTTAACGTATGCTATTTACTACCAACATATTTTTAGTTAATGAAAGTTAGAAGGGAATTAAATCTCAACTTCAAATATGAAGAGATACTTTAGAATCCAAAGAATCTAAACCAAATAACTCAAAAACTAAATACATAAGTGTAAAACTGCAATTATAGGAGCAATGATGAAAGCATAAAATTGAATGATCATGAGATTCATAAAAGCAAGAATTTTAGATATTTAAGATATATAATAAGTAATGATCGAAAAATTTAAAAGATGTTATTCTCAAAAGTAAATTAGGCAAAGTGAAAGTAGAGAAATACATATGGAGTACTAAGTGATAAAAATACACTTAAAATTAAATTTCCAAAAAATATCTATTCACATTACATACTTTATGGCATAGGATGTTTAACTATTAAACATGACAACGTGCAAAAAGTTAGTGCAACAAGGATAAATCAATATAAAAAGAGAATTTAAAAAATAATTTCATTCAAAATAGAGTTGGAGTTGCATAAATTGAGGATAAATCAATGTAAGTGGTTATATCAAAAGAATGCTTACACAGAGAAAATTAATCAATGTAGGAGAGATTAAAAGAGGTCAAAAAAGACCAAAAAAATAGTGAAAAAATATTTTAAAAAGTACAAACTCAATGCATGAGACTCCAATGGATGTGGGCTAGGTGGAAGATCCAATCGTATGAAATCTTACTCCTATATAATTGGAGAGTTTCATAGGATTCAAGCCTATGACCTCTAGGTCACAGTAAAGCAACCTTACTTTCATGTCACATTGAAAAAGCTTTTAAAATTACATAATTTAAGCGAAAATTTAGTTATAAATAGAAATAAATGGAAGAAATTGACCTCATAAAATAGAATTAAGACATTTATTGTTTTTATTTTGAGTAGCTTCAAAACAGAATAGAAGGGTGTAGAAGCATCATATATGATTAGCAGAATGGAGAAAGAATACGGCTATGCAACTTAGTTTGAGACAACCGTGTGTAGTTTCAGAAAAAAATATTCAAAATTCCTGACAACAAGAAAATTCTCTCCTACAGGAAATTGTTGTAAATCATCTCTGGCCTTCTAAATTTATTAAAGGAAATGTATCAATACACTTGTACAGACAGTCACACTGCTCTCCAAGCTCAAGTCCCTACAAAAGATACCTTATGCTCTTTGTTTTGTTATGCCAATGTATTACATTAGATACATCTCAAACAATATATGTGTACAACCACAACATGCTCAATATGAGATGAATAGTTGCTGCAATCAGGCATGTGCCAACCTACAAGAAAATCCATCATGCTACTATTAAGCATGCAGGAAAAGAACAGTATTTCTAAGAACAAAATTTTAGTAATGCTGTGAAGTTTATAGAAAATTGGGAAGAATACACACCATGAGTTTCTGAACCCTCCCAGTCCGATAAATCATTTGATGAGATAGATAACTTGCTGTATGATATCTTGTGAAGAAAGTTTCCACAGAACCACTCAATGATTCTTCACTGGACTTTGGAATTGAGCGCACTAAGACAGTAAAATGACTTGGATTAGGAAGGCTTCCTTCAATTTGAGCTAATCTCAACTTGGAAATGCTCCTGTATTCCTACAAAAATGCATAATATCATAATCACAAATTCTGTACCTCTTTATGTCGTTAAACTTAATCCTGATTCCAGATATATTGGTAATAGCAACCCATTAATAAAAAAATTAACAAAAATGATTTTTGCAGGAACTTACAAAGTAAAGAAGAAGACAGGCAGAACAAGATATGATGTACAATGCAAGACAATGAACCCAAAGCCTGCATCATAGATGGTAGCGTTACCTATACATTGATAAATACAACAATAACGTTGTATGTAGTGTAAATAAATTATTGAGTACCAAAATCAATACATGATAAACATGTAAGATGGTTATGTTTTCCAAAAAAAGATTGATAGCACAAAAATTCTGAAAGAAATTCAGAATTATAATTAAATGCTTTTCTGAAAGGTCAATGTCAATGTCACCTGAAGCTACCTTTTGATTTCGTTATTTAGTATAGGCTAGATTTGTACCTTTTGATTCCAATATTAATATAGGCTTGATTTGTACTCACACTATCTTAGTGGCTTGCAAGCAACTAAAAGTCTAATAGAACAAGAGGACAGACTGAAATTGACAGAATCAGGGAAAAGTAGAGCTTCACTATTGCAGAATTATAGTATCGCTTGAAGCAATGAGAAACAATAACATATTGTTAGATGCACCAAAAACAAAAACTTTTCACTCATCAAAGCCAGTTGAGAATTAGTTGAGTCGTACCAGCTTGATCCTTTGTTGATATTTGCAATGGCGAATACATCCAGATTTTCTGAAGAAATGTGCATGTGTGGTTTATCTTGTCCATGATAATTCACAGGTAGTACCCCAAACATGCAGACAACAGCAGCAATAGCAAAAATCCGAATGCTGCAGATACGCATTTGGATAAACAGGCAAAATGTTAAAGCAAGTATCGGCATCGTTTGTTAAGTAGTAACATAATATGCAAGTATCGGCACCATGTTGTTTACACTGGACTAAATTAAGCAACAAACTTAAACAACACCCAACAGGCTAAAGCACACAAAGTTACATCCGTAGATGACAGTGTTAACACAGTCTTTTGTCCAATAAAAAACACTTAACGAAATCGTATCGGTACTTGTCAAGAAAAGAAGTTACCTGAAAACAAGTATCCTAAGGAAAACCACCGCATCGAGTCCAGCGGTGGAAAGGATATCCTCTTCTGTATAACTCCACGCCTTCACTATCCAACTCGGCGATGGCACGAACCTCTCGAACGTAAAATGATCGCTCTGCCTCCGACGTTCCTCCTCTAACTTCCTGCCGAAGTACACACTGAAGTTGCCCGGCTGCTTCCTCAGGATGGAATAGAGCGACAAGAGCACCACGCACAACCCTACGTTGATACCCGCGGACGTCAAAAGCGCAGAGAAGTTCATAATCTCTGCGTCTGATCACAACTCGAAAAGCTGTGGCGTCCGCCGCAGAATAAATAAAAAAAATCGTTAAATTAACGCTTAAAGCTACGAACAGTAGAATCGTAATTGAACAACAAAAACGGAGAACTCATCGATCTATGCACTGGAAACAGAGTACATCCCACAATGAAACCGCATTTCCTGGAATTCAAAAAAAAAAAAAAAAACTCCGACATGTACCGAAAGTAGCAGGAAACTGTTTGAGCCCGAGAAAATCGTGCGATTATCAGGGCGAACACCGTTCGGAAGATCGAAACACAGACGAACACGGCAGCAGACGAACTCGCGGACCGAATGTCCCAAAGGGAAGAAAGGAGGACGGAAGGGTGAAGAGCGCCGGTGGTGTCCCGTGGCGTGGAAGCCAATGTGGGAATAAAAAGGCGACTGCATACGTGTGGGGAATGGGAATGACGATCGGTAGCAGAACAAGGAAAAGTTGAAAACGACGAGACGACCATGTGGGACCCACTCGGTTCGAAAGGCCAGTAGGTACAGGTAGTGCACAACTGCCGACACCCTAGAAACGGAAACTACGCTGGGTGCGACGCGGACCGCAGGATCATGTTGGATTATCATAATTAATACCACAAATCTTAGATAAAACCCCATTTATTTATTTTTTTAAATAATCCTTACGTGTTAAGTTTCCCTGTTTCTGTGTGAGTCTATTTTCGGAAACATGCGAGCGAAGCTTCGAAACCGGAGAGTATCCAAAAATTGCTATTAAAAAGGAAAAATGCCAGATTTTTTTGCAAACAATAAGATGATAATATTAAGAGATAAGTACCTTTAGTTAGGAAAAAAAAGAAAAAATGTCAAATTAGTAAAAACAAATCGAATGAATTAGAAAAAAAACATCATCCGATAATTGGATGCCAACGGTGAGATTAAGTAAATAAACGGGGTTTGTGTACGTTAAAAAATTGTAAAAAATAATTTAATTTTTTAAAAAAACTTTCGATTATATATTTTTTTCAAGATTTTTGAAAAATTTTATTATAACATTTTTTTTTTGACTCCATACGTTTTATCTAATTTCTTCTAATTATTACTAAATTTGTGATTACAATAAAAATGTGAAATTATATTTAAATTATTAAAATATAAAAAATTATAATTTTTAAATTAATTTTTTAAAACTTTTACAACATATATAAATAATTTTAATTTTTTTTCATTTTTTAATTTTTCTTTTATTTTATTTTTAAAAAAAAAACTTATGTTTATCATATTTCTGAGCATATTCGAGTTGCTGTAAAAGGGAAAAGTTAAATTTTTAAGATTTTTATTAAAACAACAAAGTATTTAAAACATCGATTACTTTATCAAATGCTGTTACTTTTGTTAAGAGCGGTATTGAAAATGGATATGATTTTTTACTTGCACACGATAAATTTTATTTTTTAACTGAAAAAAGAGTTGTCAATTTGTTTATACATTATATCTTATGTACCTCTATTTTTTATCATGTATCATAATATTTTACAATATCATATACTAAATAATTTTTATGTTATTTAATATTTATTAAATGTGACAATTCTAAAAAAATATTATCATCACAATTTAAAAAAAAACACTATCATCACATTAATATAATAAATACTATCAATTATTTTATTAAATATTTTATACATTCATCACTTCTTCTAACAAAATATTATCATCATTTTTTAACATAAATATTATAATTTCTAAAAAATGTTAAAACTTAACTCACCTAACCTTACTTGTCACAAACAATATAGACTCTCTACCTTTATTGACAAAGACAAAAGAGATTTTTTGTAAAAATAATTATAATGATAGAAGGCCCAAACAAATCATTTAGTATAGTTTCAAGAGTTTATAAGTCTCTTATTATTATAAATTTTTATCACATGATTTACAGTATTTACTGTATAGATATAATAACATTTATTTTATTACTTTTAAATTTATTTATTTTATAATTATTGAAACTAATTTTATTATAAGTAAAATAAAAATAAATTCACGGTTAATGCGTTAAAATATGGAGGGGCAGTCACGGACATGATGAGCTGGACCAAATGAATGAACCCGAACCCGATCTTCTCCTCCCCGCTCTTGCACCGGCAAAGCTTCCGGCACCTCCTCCGGCGCTGCACCACCACCGGCGACCTTACCACCGGCAAGATCCTCCACGCCGTCTACCTCAAAGTTGCCCTCGTCCCAAACACCACCTACCTCTCTAACCACTTCATCCTCCTCTACTCCAAACTCCCCTTCCTCATCCACCGCGCCCTCCGTGTCTTCCACTCTATCCCCAACCCCAATGTCTTTTCCCACAACGCCATCCTCTCCGCCCTCGTCCGATCCCATCGCCCACTCTCCCTCGCCGCCCATCACTTCTCTCTCATCCCCGAACCCGACCTCGTCTCCTACAACACCCTTTTATCCGCCTACGCCGCCCGGGCCGATGCAGAGGAGGCGACGAAACTCTTCTTGCGGATGCGAGAGGAAGGGATGGAGATCGATAGATTCACGGTCTCCTCGTTGGTCTGCGCCTTCGTCTCTGTTGGAGTCGATCGCGTGCACTCGCTCGTGGTGTCGGGGGGCTTCGACGCGTTCCCGTCGGTGAACAATGCACTGATTTCTGGATACGGTAAGACGGGAATGTTGATCGAGGCCGAGCGTGTTTTCGACAGTTATCGTTTTTGTGGCGTCGATTTTGTTTCTTGGAATGCGATGATTGTGGGGTACGGGATGAATGGTAGAGGATCCGATGCGTTGAAGTTGTTCGGGGAAATGGTTTCTGGGGGAATCGAGATTGACATGTTTACCCTCGCCAGCGTGCTCAAGGCGTTCACCGCGGTCAAGGATGTGTTGGGTGGAGTTCAGTTCCACAGCCAGTTGATCAGGACTGGATGTAACGGGGATGCTCATGTTGGCAGCGGATTGATTGATTTGTACTCGAAATGCGGCAGGATCATGGATGCACGGAAGGTGTTCGACGAGGTAATCGTGCCGGACTCGGTGGTCTGGAACAGTATGATTTCTGGCTATTCGCTGAATGACGAATTCTCCGAGGAAGGGTTGCGATGTTTCCAGCAAATGCGGCGTTTCGGATACCAACCGGATGATTGCAGCTTTGTGTGTGCTGTGAGTGCATGTTCAAATCTGTCGTCGCCATCACTGGGAAGGCAGATGCATTCGCTGGTTGTGAAATCAAAATTACCCGCTAATCAAATATCTGTCGACAACTCAATGGTGACGATGTATTCCAAGTGTGGTGGTCTTCAGGACGCCCGGAGGTTGTTCGACAGAATGCCTGAAAGGAACACGGTTTCTTACAATTCAATGATTTCCAGTTACGCCCATCATGGCTTGGGGGGGGAAGTGTTGGACATGTTTGAGAAGATGGTTAAGCTCGGGAATTCACCAACCGGCATAACATTTGTCTCTGTGCTCTCGGCTTGTGCTCATACGGGAAGAGTTGAGGAAGGGATACGCCACTTTGACTCGATGAATTGTGTGTATGGTGTGGAGCGAGGGGAGGAGCATTACTCTTGCATGATCGACCTCCTCGGCCGGGCAGGGAAGTTCGATCAGGTCACGAAATTGATCGACACAATGCCATTCGACCCGGGTGCCATTGGATGGGCCGCATTGCTCGGTGCATGCCGGACGTATAGGAACGTCGACCTCGGCATAGCAGCCGCCGGCCAACTTGTTCAGGCAGATCCTTCCAATGCTTCCGCGTATGTGGTCCTCTCCAACATGTATGCAAGCATGGGGAAATGGAACGAGGTCGCGGCCGTACGGAAGATGATGAGAGATAGAGGGGTAAGGAAGAAGCCAGGGTGCAGTTGGATAGAGGTGAAGAAGACGATTCATGTGTTCGTAGCTGACGATAGTTCACACCCGAAGGCAAGGGAGGTGTATGGCTTCTTGGAGGAGATGATGGAGAAGATGAAGCTCATGGGTTATGTACCAGACACGAGGTGGGCACTGACAAGGGACAACGAAAGGGAAGGACGGACGAGGCTGCGGCACCACAGCGAGAAGCTAGCCGTGGCGTTTGGGCTTATAAGCACGCCAGATAGGGAACCCATACTAGTGGTGAAGAACCTGAGGATATGTGGGGATTGCCACTGCGCCATCAAGTACGTATCTTCCATTACAGGAAGGGAGATAACAGTCAGGGATGCCCATAGGTTTCATTGCTTCAGTGATGGCAGGTGCTCCTGTGGGGGCTTCTGGTAGAATTTTGGTTCAATGCGACCGTCGGCGGGGAACAATCAACTCCAAGCTATACCAGAACCACGCGTAACACGACTGTTTCTCTGCTTGATGGCCCTACCGCACTTGGGTTCTCTCTCGTTGCGCTTGCTAGGATTGTCGTCCATCTTCGAAATCAATTTAATTCAGTTAGAAAATTCTACGGTAGCTACAAATAGTTGGATGCCTCACGCTCACCCATTTTATTAACATATCGAACAAACATCACGGCAAATATCATACATACAATTGGTAAAGAAGTTGAATTATGTTGCATTGGTTGTCTGTCTCTTAATGATACCTGAAGAGACCACACCTTTTCCAAAAGCAATACTTGTATGGAAAGGTATTTCATGATGAACAAATCGGTGCTAAACATAAAAAATGAAATTTAAACATTCCCTCAAGTACATAACATTTTCTGGCTGATAAGACATTGCCAAAAAAATTAGTGCAGCGGTATGCAAATAAGTATATATAAATACTTGTGAAGATCATTTGACGGATGTCTTCATAAATAAAAAAAGAGAAACAAATGCCACATTCCGATGGTTGATTCAAATGTGAAAACAGCTACATACCTGATAAGTAATTGAAATTCTAGACCATATTAGACCTAGAAAAGCTTGACGTGTGGGCAGATCAGTTGTGCGAGCGTAGATGAAAAATTTGACAGTTAGGCCTGTACGATTTCATTTCTGCGGCCTGCTCAAATTTCTTCCTAGCAACTTCATTCTCTTCTAATCTAGTCTGAAGAAAGTATCGAATCCACCAGGAAGAACTCCGCAACTTAGCCTTCAGGAAAACATACAGCCATTAATCACCAACTTGGCCAAGTACTGGGACGTCATGACATTGTAGACATCTTGTTCTAGACACCTAGTATTGATGCATAAATGCTTTACACAAAAAAATGCAGAAAGCATGATATAGAGTTCATTAGACACTTCCATGTCAGGCTAGTTCAAATGTGTTTGTTTCTCATGATCCCAACCTAGGTCCTACCTAGTAAGGTCCAATAGATGAATGCCAGTAAAATCGACTGTTCTTTTTCCACACGCACAGAAATTCTTGAACAGACTTTTACAAGTAGAAACTAACATATCGTTCATTAGACATCTCTACATGTTATCGATCTGATGTTTTTCCCATGATCCGATCTTACCGTATCAAGTGGAATGGATCAATAAATGGAAACAAGTAATCTCAAAAGCACCTGGATTTGTGTAATGTATACAAATATTTCCATTTGAAAGCATATAAAATTGAAGCATACCGGCCTTCCAAATTTGGATAGCTCAGGATCTTTAGCTCTCGGTTTCCCAGGATAACCTGTAAGTAAAACAAAAAAAGGTTAATATATGATCTCAACAAGAAAAAATTGATTCAATGTAGCATTGACAAGTTCAGCTATGCATGTGACAATTCAACCAGATATGCACAAGCTTAATCTGTGAGGTTGAACTACAGATACAGATAAAAGATCAAATATAATCCATATATAGAATAACTCGTAGTTGGCAGAAAGAAACAGAATCTATGCATGGAACAATTCAACCAGATATCAACAAGCCTAATAATCTCTGCAGTTGAACTACAGATAAAGATAAAGATGAAATATAACCTATACGTAGAATAGAGTGTAGTTAGCAGAAAGAAACATACTTACCAGCAAAGATAATGAATCCATCCGCAGATACACTTGCTAAATCTGGAAGTGTCTTATTGAGGTACCTTGGTGACAAGTAATCTAAAGCATCTGAAATGATTACATGAGAAAATGATTTAGACATGTAGGGCAGAGGAAACTTGATATCAGCTACACGCACAATTCCTTTGCGCACAAGACTCTTGCAGCTGTTGTCAGCATCCTCAATGTCATATGGCTCAATGCCCCATGCTTCAAAACCATCTTCTTTTAAAAATGTTGATACCACAGAACAAGTATCAGGACCCACATGCAATACTTTCTGCAGGCTATCACCATATGCTTTTTTTAGTAAAGGTATCGTTCTTAGGACCTCTACCGTGCAGGAAAGGCCTAAAAATTAACAAGGAAAAATCAGAAACATTTGGTATCGGTAGACTATAATCGATCTTCATAAAAAAAGTAGTTCAAGGAAACCAATTGTATCATTCCTATGCATAGCTATTTATAAGCATGATATATGCTCTTGAAGGTAAAACAATTGAGTTTATCTTATCGATATAGTTTAAAATCATTGGATCAGATTCATAAAAGATCAGTATTCTTCAGTCAAGTTTCTAACTTTTAAGGATCTTGAATGCTATGCATTTTGGTAGAAGACTAAATAGTAGAATGCAAACAAAAGTTCACAGATTCATGGAGATCGATAACAATAAACAAGTTATCTTTTGCAAGTCCCCAACAGTTAGCCCAATTACCATAATTTTCTTTAACTCGACATCATCCAAGACTACTAATATGAATTTTAACACTAAATTGACCCGTTCTTTTGATACAGGGGAAACATATACTTGAGACTAACAATAAATAATCATCTTACCGGCTAATAGCAACAATGAAAAAGTTTCCCATGCAAAATTAACTATGATGAAGAATAGACAACGCAAATATCATCTGCTACATTTATAATGCACTAGTATCAAGTAGGTTAACTTATGAAAGCCCAGATCCACCAAAACCAGTAGGAAGCAGGAAGATACGAAGACAAAAGCAAAAACAAATCTGACCTTCATCCTTGGGAGCTTCTCTATCACTCCCAAATCCACCTGACCAAAGCAACATCAGATAGCTGCAAAATTAATCTTCCGATAGCATACAACAAACATTTGACTACAAAAAAGTTCAACACAGAGAAGCAAGCAAATATTACCTCTGTAGGAATAAACAATGAGCAGAAACGCGCCCTACATGTCGAAAACAAAATGATCAACTCGAATAACCAGTTGAATTGCGAAAAAACCAGTTGAGAAAAAGAAGACGAACAAACGTGAGATCTAGCAGCAAGTGAACCATACCAAAACAATGAGGCTGACGGACAACAAGGGGGATGACTTGGACTTGGAATGCAAAAGGCCAGGTAGCGGGACGCTCCCGCCCTCTGCCACACGCCTTGACGAATTCCCTGGTCTCCTCGACATCATTATTATCTCGCTACCACGAAAACCGCGTCGCGAATTCAGCAAGGGCAACGACACTTGGGAAGATCTAGGATTGGGATGGAAGCCCGTGAACGAGAGAAAGAGAGAGACGTCCCCTGCGAGGAGATCTGGAGCGGAGGGGGGCTATATATATACCTGGATCGTTGCTTCTTTCGGTGGAGGGAGAGGGAATGGCCGGAGGTGGTTCGGCCTTAGCCTTGTCCTTGTGTAATCAGGAAGCTTTGTTGGTTTCAACGGGGGTTTGTATTTTTTGGAATATTATTATTATTATTATTATTATATTAAAAATATAAAATATTTTTAATTTTTTTAATTTAAATTTAAATTTTCATAAAATGTACGATTCTATAAAACTTTTTATCTTTAAATTTTTAATATTTTAATAATAAAAAATTTTAATTTTTCTTTTTCATTCAGAAGACATAAATCCCTCTTAATCTCGATTATTAAATAACAAACCCTTCTCCGTGTGTTTTATTTAGGGCGACGACGGTGATTTATTAGTTAATTGGGACGACTGCGATCGGAATTACAGTCATCTCCCTGTCGGTGAGAGGGACCACTGCCAATGCGTGTCAAATTCTCAAAAGAATTTGAAAAAAAATTTATTTCAGAAAAGTATGGCATTCTCGCAAAAGTCGTAAATATTTCTTCTTTTTCTTTTTTCTCCTTTTTCATTAGGTATAAGGTAGATCTATAAAATTCATCCTAGAATTTATTAAAAATGTTCCATGCTAATAAATCTCCTTTTACTTCTATCACGTGTGGGTCGTATTCAGTGACACTTGTCCTCACGTCATCTTGTCCATTAGCAATCGTAGTAATTATTACCATATTTACTTACTAAGAAGTAAATAAAGCCCCTAAAAAAATTCTTGATTTATAATAAGTTTATATAAATCAAACTATTAATAATATGTTTATGCAGAGCATTCCTGGAGCTTCGTACGAATGCTCTGATAAATGTAGCAATCGACTGTAATGATTTCATTTCGAAATGAGATCAATTTGAGGTAATAATAAATATAATTTTATGACTTTGTTTATCATTATTGATTAAATAAGTTTAGATTTAAGAAATTTTATTTATTTATTTTTTAACAATTACTATAAAAATATCTACTCTTATTATACTATTTATTAAAGAAAAAAAAGTGATGATACACTAAAATTATTTTTCTAGTAATTTTTAATTTAATAGTCTATATTAAATTTAGATCATTTAAATTTTTTAATAACTCATTTAATTAACAACTTAAATCTTCTTTTCCATATATACCACAACCTCTACTATTCAATTAAAATTCCTGAACTCACGTAGTCTTAACGATGACCTCTTCTTCTCTACTTCTATTGATCAAAAATTCATAAACATGAAAATTCTCGCAACACACTACTAACTCTTTAAATCTCTAATTCATTATCACTTGAATTCCTCTTTAACCTCTCTCTTCCATGTGTATATATATATATGTATATACAAAAAAATGACTTAATATTGAGAATCACTAAAAAAAACAATTCTAATGATGTTACTAAAAAATTAACTCATTTTATTAAAATATATACTTTACATAATAAACATTTTTACAAACCCTATTTCTAAACAAAACCTACGACATTCAAATGAAAACATAAGAATTGATGGATTTACTTCTCCACAGCTGAAGGCAAATGGACATTCCTGGTATCCAAATGAAGCAATCGATCTGCCCCCATGACAGGATTGCTGGTTTCCGCGTTGGTACTCATATCTTTTATTTATTTATTTATTTTTTAGTATCAGCTGTAATATGCACACATGCGCAAATATAGGAATACGCGAAGTTCGAGTTGGTGCTCGTTCAACAGAAACAGCCCCCAACCAATGCTTAAAATCAAACCTATAAATATCAAAATTGAACCAAACCTATAAATATCAAACCTTACGTGCCATCTCTAACTTCACCTCATCTTTACCGTGGGAAGGTCTCAATTTGCGACGAAATACTTCAGTTTCAGTTGCATCTTCTTTCGATGATGATATTTCGTTGCAGAGTTGTACGTCGATCAGGTGCAGCAGTTCCTGCAAGCCCACTCCCTTTAGTGCAGATGTTTTCACGCATCTGCCGCCTTGTGATTGACATAGTAGTGATGGATTTACTGGTGGCCTACTTGATTTAAGTGCCGAACTGATGATGGATTTGCCATTTGCAAAGTTTTCAATCCACTCAGGTTCCACGTTATCGCTTTCCCCTTTGTAATTCACAACCTCTTGATTGTCTTCTGGACGTAGATCTTGTGAAGATGCACCAGCGGATGATTGAAATCCAACTTCACCCAATGGTTTTAGGTCGATATTCACATCTTCTTGTCCACAATTGCTAACCACCTCTTCACTTTGACCTTCACCTGGAAACTTGATTTCACTGAGATCATCAACCGATGCAATTTCTACATGACTTCTGGGTAAGTGCTGCAACAAGTTGTCATCTTTACTAGTGTAAACACTTCCAGTTAGGCCTTCATTTGAACCTTCGATGAGTTCCTGAGTTTCAGTCTCTCCATATTCCCTATCTTGAAGATCAATCTGTGAAATTGTTGAATTGGCATTATGTTAGCCCAACAAGTCAAACATGAAACATACAGTACAAACATCAAATTTAATTGAGATCTGGAGTGTTACCTTGTTCCACACTTCAATCATATTTTCAATTTTTTCATCAGAGACACCAATCTTTTTCAGTACTTCTAGTACAGTTGACCGTTGATCATCAAGGTCCTTTGCGCTAGAATCTAAAACATGCTACAGTGATTGCAAACTTAAAAAATTTAGCATCTTATTACTAGCAAGCATCACCAATGATGAAGGTTTTAATTGTGGGGAAAATGAATAAAACATTGCTTGAACCATTTCTACAGTAAAAAACAAAGCAAAGACAACGGAGACACAACAGTGGTATACCACCAAAAGATCAGCATCTACTACTTCTTCAAGTGTTGCATGAAATGCTTCCACCAACTGCAACCGGCATTCAATAACAAGTTAAAGAAATACCAAACCATATAGATGAAACAATAAAAATTAAAATGTTAGTCATATAATAATTTATCAAAAAGGTATCCATTAATTTACCTGCACAGGTAAGCCAGAGATGAAACCAACGGTGTCACTAAGAAGAGCTTTTCTGCTGTAGGCATGGGTATATTCAAGATTTAAAACCTCACCTACGACCTTTGCTCAAGAGAACCAAAATTCAAGTTATCAAAATATAAAGCAATGTTACAAGGTGGAATTACCCAGATGGAAGGACTACACTTCTTAGACAAGGATCTACTGTAGCAAATAACCTATGTTGAATTCATGCATCTAAGTTAGTTACAGAAAAATAATGATAGTATGAATCCAGAAAAAGTAAAGAATGGCATAAATATGCATAATAAAAGGTATTCAAACTCTGCAGGAAGAACCTGTCATCTCTGTACAAATCACTACGTGAGAGAGCACTGACCAAAGTCGACTTTCCCTAGTAAAGGTAGAATTCTTTAAGTTAAAAGTAATATTGACTGGCCATGCAGTGCAAAGCAGCAAAACATTTAACTGAATTACATTTTCATATTCTGAATACGTACTGGGTGAAAACTGATAGCCAAGACAGAAATAAATTTTTGCATACAGATTAAAGAATGATATATCAGACAAACGATTTTATAAAAAGTGAACTTCATATAGAAGATAAAATTACAGGAAGGCTAGAAAAATCCCATTATAGAACTGACAACAGAATCTGATCCTAGTTTATAATTATGGCAGATTTTCAGAACTAAGGCAAAGTTTGTGATCCATAAGCAAACCTAAAGTTACCAAACCTAAAGTGAGCAGAACAGCATACAGCATTAGTATAACCAACAACAGCAACAGTTGATAGACCTCGACCAAATGTACCACCACGCCTTTTCCGAGCATAACGATGCAGAGCCCGAGTTCGTCGAACTTCTTCAATTTCAGAAAGCAGCTGTTCACGTCGTTCACGAATTCTGAAGTTCAAATCCAGAAAGTGATAGAATGAAACCTTTTTATATGTGAATGAAACAATGACAAAAAGAAACTAAATGATTGCATACATGTTTGTTTACATTACATTAAAAAAAGTGCATTATTTGAAAAGAAAAAAAATTAATGAATATGAAATTGCAAAGGTGAAGCAAGTAGCTAATCTTCTGTTTTCCCTATTTTTTTTCTGAGAACTGGATCCACCTCTCCATTCCATGTGTGCATCCAGTCTGTGAATCTATTTTATCTTCCTATCTTCTGCACCCCTTTCATCTCTTATTGTTTCCTTCTTTATTTGGGAATTCAAGTACCTTAGTGATGTCGTTTTCCACTGCACTGTACCATGCATAATTCTTTCATCCCATTATCCTATTTGATAGGGGCTTAACAAAAAGGAGTAAAAGGACTTGGAAAATCTTAGGTGCAATCTTATAATTGTTGCAACATTCAGAGCATGAGAAAGAAAGTAATGTGATATAGAAAAGAGAATTATAGCCTTTGAATGGGATTTTTGACACTATGATAGGATAGGAAGTGAATAACAGAATAACAGAAGGAAGGAGAATGTAAAATATCACGTATTCAAATAATACATAGAAATTTACGTGAAACATATGACAAAATCTTTTAAGTGTCCAGTATTTAGCTAGATGAAATCCATTGTGTCATCTTGAAAATAAAAGGATAATGAAAGACTTTATCATTTTCCTGTATGCTCACGTTCTGAAGTTCCAAATCTCCATGGTAAGTTTCAGGGCAACAAGTTTCGTTCACACACATGACAATACAGTCCCTTAAAATTAGAAACCTCTTTGGAATATTCTTGCATCAACAGTATATCTTGGTAACCAACAATTTTTTTTCTAAAGACCACCACTCAAAATATAGCTTTTGAAAATCTCTGTGGAAGAGCAGTTCTCAAAGAAAATCAGAAAAAGATCATACCTTCGACGTTGAAGGTGAAGTTCACTTTCTCCAGCACCACTAAGAAAACCACGGCCTCCACTTCCTTTCCTGAAACATGGCAAAGAGTATCCAATTGATAATAGTCCTTGAAAGCATGAAAGGGGAAATTTTTTGAAGGTTATAATATTACAAAATCAACAACAATCAATGCCTTAATCCAACTGTAGAGTTGGAAAAATTTTAAGAGATTGTGAATGTCAATTTTAAAGATTTTACTTAAGTGGACATTAAAGTGGTAGTAAACTTTTCACCCAATTTTGCCATACCATTGGAAACACTCTTCAACATATTCTTGTCAAAGACTTCCTGGCCTTCTTGTTTACTAGCCATTAAAAATTGTCAATAAATTCCTTAACGCACAACAAAACATTGCTGGGTTTTGATTCATTTTGCAAGGATAAATATTGTTACCTACAAATGCCAAAGTTCGTAAACTCGAGAAAAAGGTTTGACTGTTTCCATCTTACAATTATGCCTTTTTGAACACAGAACATAGAACAATCATGCCAGTAAATTGTGGTTTCCAACTTACCCTTTGGCACTAACAACCTCGGCTTCACCAAATACACCAAAAGTAAGTCGTCCGCTAGGCCCACGTACACGTACAAGCCTAGTACTCTTGTACATGAGAGCAGCTAATTCTGACTGTTTATATAAAGAAGCAGACACCAATGACAATTAGAAAGACTATTTGGTTAGGAATTGTGAGAGAAAATTTAAATTTACATAATTTAACTAATGATTTGATGATATATAGAAATACATGGGAAAAAATTCATGTGACTGATCCCACATGGTGAGATTATGGCTTATATTATTATCATTGTTATCTGCCAAATACATTATTGTTTAAAATATATATTTTATCAGGATTTATAAAAGAATAGGTAGTCATTCTTAACAAAATAGAAGGATCCTATATATATTATCTTCCATCATCTCATCTATCTATTATACTAATCATTACATTTATATGTTGTACTTGATGAATAAGTCATGTTTGGCTTGATGAAACTCTACTCAATTAAGGCTCAAATTGAGTTTAGCTCAATTATAAATGGGCCAAGTCTAAACATGATTTTAGGTTCATTAAAATAAGCAAGACAAACTTAAACATTGTTAGCTCGAATCATTTGCTTGATTGCCACTCCTACCTACCTCCTAAAAAAGAAAAAAAAAAGGTTAAACAACATACCTGGAGCTTTGCTTCCTTTGTTTGAGCATGAGCATTGAATATCTTGATAATCAATCCAATCCGATCTAAAACTGGCTTCCCCCAAGCATTCTAATAAATGGAGGTTAGGATTGATCAGCTTTCTTCGGCAGGTATCATAATAGAATATATATTTTATATTAAGTTAGCCACATGACATAAGAAAGAAGAGCTAGTATGACTTACTTCCAAGTTACGTTGCTGAACTCCAGAGAGGATTGCATTTACAAATACACCATATGGTCCAACCTAAAATATCCAAAATAATATGAGCATCCTTGAATTTAGAATTGGAACATTTCACACTAATTAATTATTTCCTTACAGACATTTATTTATAGGCCTTCTATTGATCTGACCAAATCATCTAAAAGATGATTTTACTAACAATGAAAAACTGGAAAACAAAAAACTAAATTAGAATGCTGATTTCTAATTTTCAAGTTCCAAATTCTATTGGATGAAGACTTCTTGATCCAAATAATTTCATTGCTTGATTTCACACAGAAGTTCTATTATAATTGTAGATAGTATATAGTACATGATAGTTTTCTATGAAAAATATAATTGATTGTGCATAATAAACGTGGCAAACTAACATTATATAACTGATACAAATACAAAACATAGTAAAATGCACTAGTGAAACCACGCTGGAGCCATTCACAGGTTTTGGGAAGCATATATAATAATAAATCACCACTAGCAAACACTTTTCCTAAAAATACTGATGAAAGTTGTACTGAAATTTACCTCTGCATCGATGGCCTGCAGTTGACATTTTACATTCGCCACTGTTCCTGGTCCAAAAAATTTATCTGACAAATTAAAAAAATTCCATTAATTTTAGTCCAATAGTTCGCAATCACAGGCCGTTGCACATCAACTTGCATATTCAGCTGATTGATGCTCCAAATGAGAATATAAGTTTAGCTACGATAACATTGTGTTTGAATTTGTTAAGACATGACCATTGACGATACGGAGAAGGCCCAAGTTGAAGAAAGTTGTAAGCGAATACAATTAATAATCTCCGGAAATCTCAAATCGGTCGCTTAATCTATTAGTCCAGAGAACCACACTCCTAGACAAAATGGCAAGACCTGAAACCTGCATTTCCTCGCGATCGAACCATGGGATTCTGCACAACGACATAAGGCGGTCGCCTCCTCTTCCCATCCACCTCACCCCAGGGACCCTCATCCCCGTCCCAGCGGTCCTCCACCGAGTCCGCCAGATTAAGCGCCTCCGAGAGCTTGGCCAGCAGTAGAGGCTCGGGCCGAAGGCGAGGCTGCACGACAAACAGTTTGGGTGGACCATTCCTTTCTCTATCGACCACGGAAACACCTACATCATTGTCACTTCCTTCATCACTTGATTCGCGACTGTTCCTCCCGCGAGACCAGGATGAGGACGAGGAGAAGTGGCGGGAGACCGGGGATAGTGTTTGGGAAAGGAATCCTAAGCCGACCTTGGTGGTGATGCGCGAGTAGCAGGAGAAGATCGTCATCAACATGAGGGAACTCGGGAAATAAGTGATTTCGGTGACGGTGGGTGGACTAGGAGGCCTGCTCTGGTTCGGATTTTTTTGAGGCCGGGTAACCAAGGTCCGAAATAGAACATAAACGGATCAAGTGTCGGACTCGGATAGGTACGAAAAAAATTTCAGTCAACTTAAAAAGTTAAATAAAATTAAAATTATAAGTAATAAAAATAAATAAATTTGAATCGTATAATAATTAATGTTAAAATTTATATAGTAATAATGACACATGAAAATTTGTATGAAATTGACACTAAAAATTTTGAAATTTTTTTTGGGTTTTTATGTATTTATACATCTTGGAAAATTTGGAAAAATTTTAAAATTTTTCATTAATACAAGTATAAATTTTTTCCACTATTTTCTATATGTTAGATTGGAAAATTTCTTACGGTTAACAAAAATTTTATTATAACATATTTTGCTGACTTTGTACATCTTACTTAACATCATTTAACCATTGTTAAATATGTAAAATTATATTTAAAATATTAAAATATAAATATTTATAAACTTTTTAAAATTAATTTTTTAGAATTTCCATAAATGCACAAACAATCCTAAAAAAATTTCATTTCCTAATTTTCCTTTTCCTTTTCTTAAATTTTTGCTTCTTAGATTTTCAAGATACATAAACAGACTTTAAAGTTAGAAGAACTCTTTCCAAATATAATGTAAGAGCGGTTTGTGCTCTTTGAAATGATAAAAAATGATATAAAATAATACAAAATAATATATTAAAATTTGGGCTATTTTTCAAAATACAAGCCCCAAGGTAAACGATGTTTGTAAGAACAAATAATCAGTTGAATACACAAATCACTCAAGACCACATTTCCCTTCTTTGTTAGAATGTTTAACAGTGTCTCTCTTTTTTACCAGTATGTTAAAATGAAGCAACTGTGAATCTAGACTTGAATAACATTTTTCTTAAGTGAAATTCTGAATCCAAGACTTTTTAAAGTCTTAAAAAACATCTCACAATCATCAAGACATCATTTCAGTGGTTGTTATTGATCCTTAATAAGGTTAAAAATCAGAATGTATGTACAGGCCACACGTGTTAGCAAGCAGTGAAACTTCTGCTACAATGACGAGTCTGACTTGCACCGATCAACTTAGCCCTTCCATCCTCAGGATGCTGTCAGCCTTGCAGGTTCTCTTGTAGTGTCCAGTTTGATTGCACTTGCTGCAATGCACCGTATGTTTCTCCCGGATGACTACTTAGAGCAAAATCGCTTCTCAGGTCGACCAGGAGGTCGCCTGAACTTTGGTGGGCGCATGAGTTTGCTGTCCCTGGTCATGGATGCTAGGTCTGTTTTGCTCCACTCACCAGGAATTGGATGTATCATTTGGCAATAGGTTTTGCGGTACTGAGCCACTGTGAAGCATTTATCTATATGATCATAGATATTCTTTTTACATGAGAGTAAGGCAGCAATAGCATGAGAGCATGGTACGCCATAGAGTTGCCACTCTCTACAGGAGCAAGAACGAGTGCCAATGTTGACAATATTGGAGTGTTCAGCTGATAAAACCTCAAATTCCACATCATCTGAACGTAGTACTTGGTAATTGGTTGCAGAGACTATAGCTTTGGACAAAAGCTTTTCTACAGATGGAGTGAGCTCTGACATCCATTCCTCTGAATTTTCACGACGTTCATTGAACTCCATCATTAGTTTCTTGTGTATGCATTCTATGACCTGGATGATGGGAAGCTCACGTGCTTTAAGAATCCATTTATTAAATTCCTCTGTGTTAGAAGAAATGTGACCAAAGCACGATCCTTCAAAATGTACAACAGCCCAACAAGAAGGTGGAATCTCTTTAATCCATTTGGCTGCATCTGTACATGTTGCTTCTATCTCTGTCATTCTTTCTCTGAAGCTAGTTGCGGTAACAGAATAAGCAGCTTTCCATAGAAGATTGACTAGCGTAGAGTTCTTGAAATACTTACCCATCCTCTCAGCTAAATGCCGCATACAAATTCCATGATGTGCACTAGGGAACTTCATTTTTACAGCATCAACAATTCCTTTATGCCCATCAGACAAGAATGTAAGTTGAGGTATGGTCTCCAAGTTTGCCTCTAGCAGCTTATGAAACTCGGACAGAAACCACATCCATCTATCATCTGTTTCCGTGTCAACAATTCCAAAAGCAACAGGAAATAGTCCACCATCTGCATCAAAAGATGTCACAGAAAGAAGTGTGCTAAGGTACTTGCTTTTCAGTTGTAGCCTGCCAACGGAGATAACTGGTAAGCAGCCAAATGTGAAACCATATATCAATGCACTAAAAGAAATAAAAACACTCTCAAAATGTTGATTTGAACCAGTTGTGAACACTTGTGCCATGCTTCCAGGATTGGCACTCTTTATCTGGTCACAGTAGGCAGGAAGAAGGGAATAACCTTCTTCAGAAGATCCATATATATTTGCTAGGCCTCTCTCTTTGGCCCGCCAAGCTTGTTTATATGGGACCATTATTCCATATTGCTTCTGGATGTCTTCCAAAATATCCTTTGGTTTATAATTCATGTTCTTACGAAGACGATCTTCAATAAAATTAACAATCCAGTCAACAGATGCCTGGTGATGACCAAATTGTGCATCTTTCCCACATGTATGTGTACCTTCAAAACTCCTAATTGTGAAAACAGGTGAATTGGGGAGCTTAACTGCACGTATGCGCCATGGACAATCCTCCTTGGCACATTTAGCAAAGTAGCGAACCATATCACTCTTTATTATCTTCAGTTCAAAGTGCTGTGCAATGGCAACTTCCTTGATGGTTTTTCGAAAATTTTTAACATCAGCAAATTCTTGTCCAATGCCGAATTTATAATCCTCCATCAGGTCATCTGATTCACCACCATTTTGGAAATAAGGCATTCATCTTACAGTAAAATCTAAAGAGGAATGAATCTCTGCATTTGCTAAAACGTAGTAACACAAACTTCTTTCAGTATTATGGACTGTAAATTAACAATTATTATGGAAAGCAAATCAACCTCTAGCAAGAAAATAACTAAAGATATAACAAAACATTAGTAGAAAACAAGTGGTCCATATAGACCTGACATAGATGTTGCCTAATCAAGCAGTGAGAGAAACAAAATAATGTAAAATACTTATTAAAAAACAGAATCGACAGAAACGCCATATTCGTGACGAAAGCAAGAACTTTTCCTTTCATTGAGCATCCATAAAAGGTAGTTCCTTTTTAGGGAAACAGAACGACTAGAACAGGGTAATACCATATGAATCATTTACCTCAGAAATTGTACCATGGACACACAGATTGAATAGCAAGGACGAGGGAGAAGGTCCGGAAGCCCAACGAAGAACTTTTCGTATTTGCCAAGAAAACCCAGGGGCAACGACATATACTCAGTGTCCCCCAAACGACAGAACTGGTCGTCTCCTCCGCTGTCGCCCAAATCTTCCTCGACCTCTGCTCCTCCCACGACCTAACCCCCGATCAGCACTCCCTTCCCTCCGCTCTCGCTGCCCCCACCACCGCCACACGGCAGCTACGCCATCAAAACGAGCCTCATCGGCCTTCGGAGAAAGTTTCGGTAAGGACGGTTAAAGTCAGAATCAGTAAAATAAATAAAATGAAAGTTACATGAAATTAAAATAATAAAAAATTATATAATAATAATGATTTTAAAATTTTATATAAAATTAAAATTAAAATAAACGACGCCATCATCTTTTGGACTTTCTATGAGTTGAGTTATATTTTCACGAATTATATGATTTTTTAAATTTCGGTAATGCTTAAATTTAAGTTTGTTTTTTTTAATGATCTTACATTCAATATATATATATATATATAACTTTTATTTTTTTATTTTTTTATTAAAATAAAGCCTACTTTTCACTTAACTTCACTCATAAATTAAGAAAAATCTCATGAAACTTAGATATAAAGTAAATAATATACTCATGTTCGCCTTCAACACGTCGTAAAGAATCAGTAAAGGGCAAATTAAAGTGTCGTTTGGAAATGAACTTAACGATTTCAATTTTAACAAAAAATTGTATTTTTATAACTTTAAATTAAAGTTATTTTTAAATTAAAATTATACAACTTTAATTTAAAATTACAAAAATATAACTTTCTAAGTAATGCATCTTATATTTAAAAAATTTATATTTTTATCCAAGAATCTGACATTAAAATATGACAAAACATCTCAAATCAATTATTCAACTCTCAAAATCATTTACAATATCATTATTATTACGTAAATTTTAATATATAAATTTTTATCATCAAAATTATTATATAATTTTAACTTTTAGTAAGAAACCAATTCTAACTTTAATTCTTTTCAAAAATTTAAAAAAATTAAACATAAACGCACCCATAATTGACTCACGACTAATTATAATCATTCGGTTAACTAAGGTAATGGAATCTGTAATTTGTTTTAAGATTTAACCAAAAAAACAACATTATCAGAAAGTGAGAACGACAACTGGTGTTACCAGACAGAGCATAATGTATTCACGGGTTAAAGATAGAAACATCAATGAGCATGAAGACCAAAGACTGACAAAGTTAAACATAAAGAACGCCCTCCACAAGCGAACGTTGAAACCACATGTCTTGAAGTAAAAGAGAAGACATGCAACGGTGGTTAGTTTTCAGCAGCAGGGGGTGCTCTATAATATGCAGGTACAGTTCGAGGAAAGAACATCTGCCTTATGCCTTCAGCCTTTATGATTGGAAATATTATGTTTGATGCACCCTGCAAACAGAAACGCGAGGCGATAAATGCTTTAGGGTCCGTAATTTGTACCGATATGAAGAAGTATGAAAAGATTATTCCACTAAGTTTTTCAAAGGTTGTTGGAGTGACCGTTGTTGTTTACAATGGCGATTCAAGGTGTCTATTTTGGTGTTACAATAATCCTTGCAAGGGTGTTCCTCTCCCTCCCAATTCAACGAAAAGCATGGTTTACAGAGAGAGGAAAAATGATCAAGCATAGGATTGCCAATCTTTTTTCTCTTCACTATGCATGGTGGTTTGTTTAATACTGTGATCAGGTTAATAAAAATAAAGCAATTCCTTGGAAAAGTAAAAGCAAAGCACTTACAGAAATAAGTCTGGCTCCAATCCATAAGCGCTTTGGTGAGGGAAAGGGAATTAACAAGCGACCAACTCCATAAATTGCAACAGCAAAGAAGTGGCACACCAAGCTTAATGGACGAGGATTGAGACCTGAGAGCAAGGCTACGGGACCATTCGAAAATACCCCACCTAAACTCAGATAATCAAAACATGCTTCACGCATTTCCTTCATGGCCTGGTCAGGTGAAGCACAGAAGACCTTGTACAGGGCATTTGCCAAGGTATTTATAGTAGATGCTACCGGCTGCAAGTAAACCGTGTTATGCACAGGATAAGCAAAAGCTAATAGACAAGATCGAAGTCTTACTAGATATAAATTGCAGGAAAATGATATGTGTCAAACCTTGCGCAAGGTATAAAATGATTCCAGATATTCACACAAAGATGATGCATCACTCAAATCACGCAAAGGTTTAAGGAGATTGTTCAAGACGGCAATGTCAGATAATGCAACAGTCATTCCTCCACCAGTTAATGGGTGACGCATATTGAAGGCATCTCCCATCAAAAGTGCACCAGGAGTTGGATGTGGAGAAGCTGGCATGCTCTTGTTTGGCATTGATCTAATGCTTCCCTTCTCAATCGCAGCTATAAAGGGATCATACAATTCAGGTGGGAGCTGCAATAGTAGACATTATCTATTACTGTCTCAACACAAAGGGAAATCACGACAATTGCCACAGATAATCCATGGTGTTAATATGAAGTCAACCACAGAAGATACTAAACACCTACAATGAGAACTTCGAGTATATGCTAATCCCTACCTAAACAAAATGCATTAAAAAATACAGAAAATAAATACATCACTTTCAAGACTTAAGTAAATGCAAATAAGATTTCTAGAAAACATTGGATATACCTGAGGTGCCACTACAGTCTTTAAATAATTTGCCATCTCTCCATTTGCTATTGAGGGTACTTTCTCACCAGGCATATCAACCAAACACCGTACTTCTGTACTACTGATAGGGTAGAAAAGAATTGGTGATGGATCAGCCAAGATAACGTGGCCATGGTTTGGATAGGGAAGTTGGCAATCCTCTAGGACCAGACCAACAAAGTAAGAAGGTATTTCCACCTGAAGCAAAAGAGATTTACATTTATGTATACACTAAAAGACAAGTCGCCAAGTAAGAAAACTATAGATTTAACAAACCAGAAAGGATATTGCACTATGAAAACAAAAAGGTTTTGGGTTGGAGTAAACTATCACCTTGGGAGAACAGAGAGAACGTCGCAAATTTGAGAAGCAACCGTCACAAACAATAGTAAGAGATCCAAATGCTTTTAGAATTTCACCTGCTTTTGACTTGTATGTAACTCCTTTGACAGATCCATTTTCCTCAATCAGTGATGTTACAGTTCCCTGTTCCAACAGAACACTAAGAAATATTCCAATTAGATCTATTCTTGAAAAGCAAATATTGAAAGGAAAATAGAAAACCACTGTTGTTATCTATTTTAGAAAAAAATCTGTTAGTCTCCTGTTTTCAGTTTACAAGAAAATTTTTCACAAAGCTAAAATGGAATTGCGTAAACAAAAGACAATTTTATCATTTGTCCAATAACATATGGACACTTTACGAATGCATATCGTTTTTTTATATTGAAGAGGCACAGCAGATTTCAGACATTTACAGTCATGCAGATGAGATATTTACCACATAACATATCTACAATAAATTGTTTTTAAAAAACTGCTACGATCTAACAAATTAGAAGAAAAGACAATGCATATAAGACACAACATATTTGAACGAGAATATTTGTGTACTTTGGGAGAGATGCAGCCTTTTCTCGTAACCTTTGTATAAACCGACCATTATGGAAGCTCCTGCCAGAAACATCAGAATCAAACTTCTCTAATGGATATGCTACTTTGGTATTTCTTCCTTCCTTGAAAAGAGCATAACCATAAACCCGCTGTGCATCAATATTGTCCACACAATCTGTACACAGTGAATATATTGAATCCTGAGTGAAACTTACATGTTAATCAAAATGTCTATAAAAGTTCTACAAAACAGAAAAAAAACTGTCAATCTTAACATTTAGTCTCCTTGTTTGGATGTTCTGTTGTGTTGTTATAAAGATTCTTTAATTTCAGCCTTTTATAATGAGTGTATCATAACCCAGAATGTTGAATCAAGAACAGGGCACCGTTCAATTAGTTAACTCAAAACATCAACAATATTGACATTTCAGGTCATTACCATTACCTTCAAGACCCAGTTCAAGCAACTTTAAATAGCCTCCAGGCTGAAGTAATTCCCCAACAATTCTATCAGGTTCTGTAAGATCTCTCTCAATAACAAGGATGTGCCGTCCATCCTACAAATGAAAACAAAAAACTATGAAATGTCATTAGAATTGTTGAACAAATCTAGTTTTTAAAACAAAAGAGTTATATATATATAACATATTTAAACAGATAGTTAAACTAACAGAACTGCATCTTCGAACCACATTCTTAGAGCCTTATTTTCCATAAAAAAATCTCAGCCTTTTTGGAATAAACTCCTATATCAACTTTGATGTCTTAGAATGAGAGAAAGCTAGATAGAATATATTAGCTTTATCATTTGATTCTATCGATAGCAATAAAGCACTGCCTTAGTGAACCAATTAAAGTCACTCTTATGGAGATGATATTGCTCCTGGCTTTGTGGAAAAAAAGAAATAGCTTTATTGCACTATTGTGTTTGTTATAAAAATAGAAATTAGTAAGAAACGACTACTGTCTACTATCTCCTACAATTATTATTGCCACAACTAACATCATTGTCAAGGCTATTAGAATCCACGATCATCATCAATCATTGGGAGCACAGTGACCACCAATGTTTACCGCACCACCACAACCATCATCACCACCCACTGCTGCCATCATATAGTGTTTCTAAAGCCAGTTCGGACCAGCTGGTCAGACTGCAAACGGTAACTTGACTGGTCCAAATAACCCCCCCTCCCCGTTGGACCATTTTTTCATTTTGACTAATGAACAGATTGAAATGGCAGGTCAGACCATGAAAACCGATGGTAGAACTGGTTCTCTCTTCATGGATGCCCAAGATTGCCGAATCCAATTACCTGACATTTTTTGGCATGTTGCCATGTTATGCAACCTTTGTTGGCTTTGAGATCATTATGGTTTAGACTTGATGGGACTAATATATGTGATTACAAAATTATGAAGTAATCAGGAAATTTATTCGGGTTTATTGGAAAGAAAAAAATATTAATATTTATTTTAATACTTTATATTTCATGTATGTGATAATTCTTATTATCTATTTGGAAAATTATAATGTATGTAGCTAAAAAAATATGCAATTTTCCTTCCATTTTCCGTATTTTTCCTGATTTCTTGTATTTTTAGGTTTATTATTTTTTGTTGATTAAATAATGACGTAATTATTATATCATCTGGTTGTACTGGCTTTTGAACCAAACCAAATAGGAAAATGGTTCTTTGGCTGGTCCAACACTGAAAACATTGCCGTCATCAATTATCAACATCAGTTGTGTTGCTACAACATTAAACACCATCACCGATGGTAAGCATCACCAAGTCATTGCCACAACAACTGTCGTTGATTATCACCTGCCACAATCATCTAGTCGCAACACCACCCTATCTTCGTCCACTGCCATTGTCTACCATCATGTCTCGTTCATAAGTAGAATGGACGACATTCCTTATTTCTAAGCAAGATACGGAATATCCAGACTGACCATTCTCTTCCACCTTTTATGCCAACAAGGCTAGATCATTCAGGTCCAATAAATAGATTCTGTTGTAGTTCATTCTACAACGTATTCCAATGTACCAAAAGCTACCGTCTGCATTGTGTAACTGATTCATCACCAACATTTGACCGAAACCACAAGAACCCTCATTCCAGAAAATAATGCAACCAACAGGTACATTAGACCACATCACTCAATATCATAATCCCAGGACATTAAAAAAATTTTAAGAGCAACTAACACCAATTTTGCAAGCCCTCCCAAAACAGCTAAAAATATACACACATTCGACGTTCACATCAAAACTCCCTTCCATTAGCAACCAGAAAAGGCTGAAACTCCAACTTCCAAAGCAAAGATACTAAACAAACAGTGCGACGAGGAACAAGCGTTCAAAACACAGGCAACACCAACAAAACAACCTTTTCTAACACGATTTTCAAATAATATAACATTCATAAAAAATAATTATTTCCGATGAAGCCAAAAATCTCACCTTCCCCAGGGTGTACGCGAGCGCGGAACCAGCAACACCGGCCCCAACCACAACCACATCGAACCCAACACTCCAACTCCTCTCCACACCACATCCTTCGGTCGACGCCCTCTCCTCCCCCTGCTTGCTGTCGCGGAGCCTCCCCGGACCACTATTCACCTTCCTACCGGCACCCGAACGGCGACGGAGGACGCAGGCAACAACCAGACCGACGATTCCTGCGAGTAGGCACTGCAACAACACGGCCATTGCGGGCGTGGATTTCACAGTGGGGAAGCCCACGCTCATTGTGCGGAACGCTGGTTCCTCCCACATGTGCGCTGGCATCGCATCGGTTGTATGCTTGAGGACGAAATCGGATCCCAGCCCTCGCTTCTTCTTTTTCACAAAAAACAGATTTTATATATATTTTTTTATAATAAAGTCAATTTTCAGCCTATCTAATTTTAAGTTACTTTTTAATATATATATATATATATATATAATAGAAAAAGTTTAATAATAAAGAATCTTAACAAGAATATATGTCTTTTTATTAATGAAATTAGAGAAATTAAAGTTATATTAATTAGATAAATTATTAAAAAATTTAGATAATCAAAATTTAATTTAGATTATTGAATCTGATAATTTTAATGATGTCATTAGAAAATATTTTTCTTTTTTATAATTATTATATTAAAATAATTTTAAAATTTCAAAACTTAATGGTTAGGTTTTGTTAGTGACGGAATCTTACATTCATCAATTTATCATGGTCGATTAACCAATTTAAATATTATAATATTTAAAAAAAAATTGATAGGACAAATCTCAAAATCATATTTTCTTATTTTACAAAGGCTACGATGAAAGAGATTTTATATTTAAGTTTAAGAAAAAACAACATTAATATCAATAAATAATGACATTGATTGGTGGTTGTCTGTCGGAACCATTTTTAAGTCCTAATTAATTACATGCCGGTTGCGTGGTTTCCCATGTAATCATAGTGCTTAGTTTGAGGTATATTAGAACAAATCAATAAAAAATAGGAAAAAAAGTTTTATGTACAGTAAAAATCAAGAACATCAGACAAGGAATGATGAGATTTATAATTTCAATTTACTTCAAATTTTTTATTTTCGTGTGGACCGTTAGCCCTCCAATACAATTTTAGGTTTAAAATTTTATACATGCAGTAAAATTATCGTAGATGTCAATAATAATTTAATGTCTTAAAAATTAATATCGTTGTGGGGTATGTGCCATGCTCGAGCACATGGAACTGATTAATACATAATTTTTTAATTGACGGTGGTCCCGACTCTTTATAATAATCTTATGGAAATGAAACAGACTTGCGGTGTTACTTATAAGCAGAAAAATGACAAGATTAATAATACGCTAAACTGTGTTTGTTACAGGGATATGGCTGAGTTAAGGTAGGGTATATTTTTTTTCAGCTATAACGTAATTCTTAAGATAACATAATTTTTTTATTATAATTATTATACATAATTAACAATATACAGTAAAAATTTTAACTTATCTTGTTAACAAACACAAAGTGATATTTTACCAGAGATCTTTCGTTAAAATTTATAGTTTTAAATTTAAAATTTTATTAATACAGTACAATTATCTTAAAAATAATAATTTTTTAAAAAAATTACTTGTTAAATAGTGAAAAAAAAGAAAAATCAATTATAATCGATTGCAATAGTTGAATTACTCAAAACAAAGGTTGGTGGCGGATTTAGAAATTGATGTAGCATGGGACAGCACAAAATTATAATTTTATGATTTTAAAAAATAGATAAATAAATAAATACGTACAAGGTGTGAATTTTGAATTATCGCTGCACTCTACGGCGAGCACATACGTGACGCTGCCTCGTTTGTTAATCTTATCATTATTAAAGTGATATTTTACTGGTTGAGAAATTTTTTATTAAAATTTATGATTTTTAATTTAAAATTTTACTGATACAGTAAAATTATCTTAAAATTAAGATTTTTTTTTTTAAATTACTACCTGAATAATGGAAAAAGAAAAATCAATCGTAATTGATTGCAATACTTGAATTACTTGAAACAAAGGTTGGGACATCACAAAATCATACTTGTACGATTTATAGCATGGGACATCACAAAATTATAATTTTATGATTTTTTAAAATAGATAAATAAACATGTACAAAGTATGATTTTTACATCACTGTTGTATTTACGCATACGTGATTAGATATCATTTACTTTTTTCTATTCTAGTTTTTAAAAGTATTCTTATTTTTATAATAATATTTATATTCTTTAATTTACTTATTTTATTATTAAAATTATTTAAAATTATTCATCAGAAAATTATTTTTAAAAGTGGATAAGTAAGATTAGTGAACGTTTCCGTGACATATTATTTTATTTATTTGAAATAACTTATATTTTTATAATTTTAAATTAAAATTATATAAAAATACAACTTTCTTGGTGCATTTAAAAGTTTTTTTTCAATTTAATTTTATAAATATAATTAAAATTACATAATAATTTAAATAATAAAAATTTATATATTAAAATTTATATAATAATAATAACGTTAAAACTAATTTTACCAAATTAAAAAAAATTTACTCGTAGACATACCCGTGTCAAAGTACGACTTCCCTGACGATATCGTGGTCAAGCATTTGATCGTGCTCCAACGGCTATATCCTCCGGTCTCCAGTTTGTTTTCGACGTCTACAGCAGCTCGCTTGTTTCCACACTTCACAAACTTGCTTGTTTCCACGCAGAGCAGGACATGGCGGTTGCCGTCGCCAAGGAAGACCAGATCTACGAGGAGATCGATGCCCCCAAGTTCGTCGACTTCTCCAAGCTCGACCGCAACCGCCCCGACGACCGCTCCTGGTTCTGCACTCGCATCGGTAACGAGCAGCTACTGCAACCACATCCGAGCTTGTGTTTCTTCCCGAACTCTGCTTGCTTCAGCTAAAGAATTTTCCCGATTCTTTTTCCCCCAAATTTCGTCGTCGTGTCTCTGGTTTTAGGATGTGATCAGCAGCACAAGGAAGTCGACCCTGATGCGCTTCACCGGAGCTTCATCCTTCGGGTCAGTAGAATTGATTCCCTTCCTTTCGAAAAAAATTTCTCTGATTTCTCTTTTTCCCGTGTCCGTCGAAGATGTTCTGTGTGCGTTTCGTTTTGAAGTGTTTTCGTGCTAGGTCTTGGCGGCGAGGAGTCCCAACCTTCGGCTCAAGAAAGCGCAGAGGTACTTAAGCTTTGTCGCCGCATTCTGATCGAAAGAGGATGCTTGCTTTTAGTTCGCCTTTGTGGCAGAATATTGCCTTTTTTATGTGCGCTTCTCTTGCAGTCGCACTCTGAAATGCCCTAGCACTGCACCGGTGAAATCTGTGAAAGACCGGGAGCCGAAGTCGGGTGGTGTGGTTTCCATTCCTGAGAGGATCAAAGCCCATCCCATCTCGAGCTTGAGGACGACGCCGCTCGCAATGACCAGGAAACAAGCTCCTGTAGTGACTCCAAAGACCTTGCCAACGGCTCCAAGTAAGAAGCGGCTCCCGATTGGAGAAGAAATTCATCGATTTGGGTGGAGTCCGACGGTAGCAGCATCTCATGCCACAGAGAATGTGCAAGATGCTACTACCAAAACCGCCGGCTCCCAGAATTTGGTGACTGAAATGTGTCATGGGATGAAGAAGCTCCACATCGATAGCAATACAAAGAACAAGGATTTGTGTAGAATAGCACAAATAGCAAGCAACGGCTCTGGTTTATTCCTGGCGAAGTCGAATTTGCATAATGGTGATGATAAAAAAGGAGGTCTCATGTCATCAAAGAGTAACGACGACCCTGCTGCTGCAAAAATACATGGGAAATCAAGTGATAGGGTTTCACCTTCAGATCTGCGGCAAGGACATCTGAATGATGCATCATCCAAGTCGGAGAAAACAACCATGGGAGAGAATGCTTATGATGGGTTGGAACATGAGAAGGATGAAGTGTTGGCGAGACGGATCAATTCGTTGAGCCATGGTAGCGAGAAAGAAAATGTTTCGACGAAGGCAGAACCCAAAACGAAGGCCCGACATTCTCATCGTCTCAAAGGATGCAGAGTTTGCAGAGATGAAAAGGAAAATTTCTCGGCAACTGGCTTGAGCCTCACACAAGGAAATGCAGATCACGGACATGCTCGGAAGGTAACTTCCTATTTAGATGTATGTTACATCTTTATAGATGTTGGTAACAATCATATATTATCAAAATAATCGTCTCCCTAATCAAATTAGATACCACAACACCAATCAGATACCTTAATCCCATGTTAATCGAATGACATGCAAGTAAAAATTAAACATTCTGGTTGTTGACATTTTAGACCTTTGAGCGTATGGTGCAGGTTGTTGACAAGCTCAAGGCAACAAATCCCAAGCCCTTTAGGTTCAGAACCGATGTAAGTAATTCAAGAGAGATTTTTTATCGAACCGTATTCGATCACCATCGTGTTTATGCTTTACCGAGACAAGAATCTGATGGGGTTGGTGGGGGTATCACAGGAAAGAGGAATCCTCAAGGAAGCAAACCTGGAGAAGAAGCTTCTTCACCTTGATACTTCCAGAGAGAACAAAACGGCTTGTGCCAAGTACGAAAAGAAAGCATTGTTAGTTAATGAGCAATTGCAAAGTGGCATTCGGAATCACCTGGAGGAGAAGGCAACCCCGTCAACAAGTAACAAGACCCCTAACAACAAAGCCATCATCATCAATACGCCTTCACGGTTAAGAAGGCCTCCTGCCACAATCCCAAGAGGGCCTGTCTTCCACAGGATCAATGTGCCCAAGGGGTGCACAAAGAGATTACTGGAATCCAGTGGCTTCAAACGGTAGCAGCAGCGTGGGAGAAGAGTTGATGATGTTTACAGAATCTGTTGCGTGTGATGTCGGTACTCATTTTGAGTTTGCATGAAGGTGAAGATTTCGATTAGCTTTGGGTCGTGTGTTTCATGGTTTGAAATGAAATGTGTAATCGATAATGTTGGAATTAATGTCTTGGGCTGTAATTTAATTGAATATTAATTGTCCTGTGAGAAGCGGGGCAAATTTCCAAAACGGCTTTATTTTAGGCTTGTAAGGTTGAAATGGAAATTATGGAATGGCAGTGGAAAAGAGAGCCGTATTCTTCTTTTGAAATTTCCATTTAAAGACAATTTTACTGTAAAATTTTAAATCAGAGATTATGAATATTTAATAAAAAATATTTTAACCACTAAGATATCATTTTAACGATAAAAATAGTCTACCTTTGCTCTATAATAACCATAGTCGGTAAAAAATCAAAAATTAAACTCCAACGTTTACATGGAATTTCTGTGCAATTATCGTAAAAAACCAAACCAACACAATCATCATGGAATATTAGATCAACATTCAAGTAATAATTGTAATCGATGGGTGTTACTGTAAATATTTTCTTTTACGGAAAATATCAAAATTGAGAGATAGTTACGAATACACGAGAAATTTATATTTAAGTTGAGATTTAAATTTAAACCCTTCAAGATCTAAAAAAAAATTCTCGTAATCATTAAACTATTATAAATGATAAACATACGGACCATTTTTTTTTAAAAAAAAGGATGGACCATAATAATGTCACATATACGGAATAATTCATGAGAAGTGTCTCCGAGTCATTTTCTACGATGATGGTGCTGTTTGTTTATCAGTTTTTTACTATATATTTTTATTTTTTATTATATATTTTAATTAATATTTATTAAATTAATTTAATATTTTATATAAAAAATTATACTTAAATATTTTTATTATAAATTATATAATTTTAAAAAATATAAATATTATTTCAATTAATTTTACCTCCTAAACAATTTGTTAACTTATGATTGAATTTGTTTTGTGAATCTTCCTCGCGTTGATAAATGCTGGAAGCTGACTACATGACCGAAAATTAAATTGTGACAGTGTCCTATCTACGTGGAAATATGTCATTGGTTGGACGTTTTATTGATCCACGTCACGTCATCTTCGAGAACCTATCTCTTCTACTCTCACGGCCGGGGCATTCGGAGCAGAGGGCGGGAGGAGGAGGAGAGTCGTACAGTCGCGGTTGGGCTCAGGCGCCGGATGACGATACAAACCCTCGCCGTCGTCGAGAAGAGGCTGCCCCGGCAACCAAAATACCCAGCAACCTGTCGCATCTCTAGAACGCACGAGGAGGGCGAAGAGTTCTCCAGCGCGTCCTTCTCCGGTGCGATCTGCAACCTCTCCACCACCATCGTCGGAGCTGGCATCATGGCTCTTCCAGCCGTCATCAAAGTGCTGGGTCTCGTTCCCGGACTCCTCATGATCGTCGTCTCCGCCTTCCTCACGCGGTCCTCTATCGACGTCATCCTCCGCGCCGGGAGGCCATCTTCGTCTAAGGTCCCTGCCTCTTTCGCCGGAGCTGTGGATGAACTCTTAGGGCACTCTTCCAGGACTCTTCTGCAGACATGCGTCGCCATAAGCAATCTCGGAATGCTCGTCGTCTACATGATTATCATCGGTAAAATCGAAGTCACCCATTAATGTTTCTATTCGAAGGGGGGCTTTGTGTTAAAGATGTTACCGTGTTTCACGGCCATTCGTTAATTTTACGATTTGGTACCCACAAGATATATTTCTTAAAAAATAATTTTATAACTTTTTAAAATTTTAAATTTATTTTAATATTTTTTTAAATAACTTAGTGATTTGTATTTGTTAATAAATAATATATAGTTATGAGTTTGAATTTTTTTTAAAGTATTTTTAGTATTTATAAATTTTGTTAATTTTTAATAAAATAAAAATAATTAAAAATAAAAATATCGAAACTAACCAACGTAAGTTCAAATGGTTTGTGCCATATGAATTGTGTTTTGGGTAATCGATACGAATAATGTTAAACCTATAAAAAATTTGAATCATATGTTGACCTTATAAGAGTTATTTGATATCTTTATTTTATATTGGAAATATAATAAATGATGGAAAATAAAAGTATTTGTATATGAAATGTTTTAAAATAAAAAATTTTCACGAGAAAAAAAATTTCTACCTTAACACTTATTGGATGGAGGAGTGATGTTACTTATTCAATAATATATTATTAGAAAAAATAGTTTTACGCTAAAATCTAATAGAATTAAGATTCTTATATTATTTTTAAATCTTTTTACTGATTAATTAATTTTATAAAAATAAAATTTACACGATATTACAATCAATCTTTACATTATAGGTAAGAGATTTGTAAAATTTTCTAATAACAGATTCACAGGTAATATAATATATCGTGTTAAAATTAAAATTTTTATATCATTTATAAGTTTTGTTTTACTAATTAATTAATTTGGGTGATGGTAAAATGTGCAGGAGACGTTTTGTCGGGGACGGTGTCGACGACAGGTGGGACGCACCACGCCGGCGTGATGGAAGAGTGCTTCGGCCGTCAATGGTGGACGATGCGATCGCCGTTGCTCCTCCTCACAACCGTCTTCGTCTTGGCACCTCTCATCTCACTCAAGCGCGTCCGTAAGAGCACTACCGTTAAGATGTCGATTCATGGTGTTGCCTTAATTCGGTAGTTTTGGTTGATTAACATAGATACATATATGACATTGTGGGTTCGTAGATTCGTTGAGCTACACCTCGGCGCTATCTGTAGCGCTAGCGGTCGTGTTCGTCATCGTCAGTGCTGGCATGGCGATCGTGAAGATCATCGACGGAAGGAATGTGACGCCTCGCCTTCTCCCGCGGCTCGATGATCGGTCGTCCTTCTGGAAGCTCTTCACCACCATCCCCGTCCTCACCACCGCCTTCCTCTGCCATTACAACAGTAAGATTTTCAATTTCTGGGAGAAAGACAGCAGAAAACGTATATGAAGTGAATGAATGTTACGTATGCCTTTGATTCGACGGATGCAGTACACCCGATAGAGAACGAGCTGAAGGACCCGGCCCAGATGAAATCGATCGTGAACACCTCCTTGGTTCTGTGCACGATGGTTTATGTGATGACGAGCTTCTTCGGATTCCTACTCTTCGGAGAGGCGACGATGGACGACGTCCTGGCCAACTTCGACGCCGACTTGGGATTATTCCCTTCCTACGGACACCTCCTCAACGACGTGGTGAGGGTGAGCTACGCTCTGCACCTCGTGTTGGCCTTCCCCATCGTGTTCTACTCCCTTAGACTCAACGCCGACGGCCTCCTCTTCCCGAAGGCCGTTCCGCTCGTCTTCGACAGGAGGAGGTTCTGCTACCTCACCACCGGGCTCATGGGACTGGTCTACGTCGGCGCCACGCTCGTGCCCACCATCTGGGTCGCCATCCAGTTCATTGGGACCACAGCCACGGCGGCCGTTGGGTTCGTCTTCCCGGCGGCCATGGCGCTCAGGAATGTGCATGGCGTGGCCACGGAGAAGGACAAGGTGTTGGCTTGGGTTATGTTGCTGACTGCGGTCTCATCAAGCGCCGTGGCCATAGCGAGTGACGTGTACGATTTGTTTTCGGGAAGTTGACTACAAACAAGACGGGTGTGTTTATTTACGAGTAAAATGAGGTAAAGTGAGCACATTTATCCATATAAGATTAATTTAATATTTTCTTTTATTTATGATTTATTTTTAATTTCTTATGTGTATCCATAACTGCGCGTTAGTTAAAATTTTATATAAAAATTAATTTACTGTGAATGAAAAAAAAAATTATATTTCAAGTTTAATTTTATTTTATAAATTTATCACTATAAAATTATTAGACGAAGTTATATATCATGGTCAATTAGACGTTATAACACATTTATATTGACGTACGAGAGCAAAGTGAAGTAATTAATTGCATTGCTAAAACTTGTATAATGAAAGCATAGATATTGGATTTACCATTTCAAACCAATACTCGGCTATCAGATATTAGTAAGACATTGTTAAAAAATATTATCCAGTTTTTTTGTATTTACTTTTGTGTTTTGTTGTATTTATTTCTTTTGTATTGTTTTGTTAACAAATTCATATTGTACATTTTTATTTACGATATACATTATCCAATATAGTTTTTCTTTCTGCTTATAACAAACTTTAATTAATATATATTATTCATGTTTTTAGTATGAAATCTTTGACAACTTTCAGCATCCACCTTTTTCATTTTGTGGCATTCACCTTTAACGCATTCAATCTTATTTGATTGCTAATTTTACTTCACTTGTTATTTTGGTATCAGTGTCGTCGCACGATATCGTTGATGTCAAATCTTGGGAATGTTGATAATGAAAACTTGTCATATATATCTCTCATTCTTTCAACTAGTCTCCTTTAGCTACAATAAACATCTTTGGTCTCATTCCAATAAAGTTCAACAAGATTAATTACCTTGTGTGAAAGACTCTTTGATTTAATCTTGAAAAGTCATCGATTAATGACTCATATCGACAGATTCTCTTCTCTTTTTCCTAACTCTATTAAGTTAACGGAGTGGTACGAAAAAGATCAAACTCTTCTCTTGTGGATCAACGTGCCTCTTTTTATTGGCGTGTTACCTTACATCATTGGTGTTCAATCAACCTGTGAAACTTGGAATATCCTAGCTTATAGATTTGGATCATCTTTCCCTACTCACATCATAACTTTAAAGAAGAAATTAATGAATGCTAAGAAAGTTAAAAGATATTACCTTTTTAAAATATTTTTGTATTTTAAAAATTATTGACTTATAAAAACGTAAACTTTTGATTTACCTAATTTATTAATTTTTCCAAACAAAACTTTAAACAATGCCGCAACAACTAACTGCTTCAATCTCCACTGGCACAAGACAAGGGTGTTGTACTTAAATCATATTAGGTGGATATGAATGTGCTCATGGGTGATGAGGAATCCTGATACGAGCCGACTGGCCAGGCAACCATAGGCATTGGTCCATCACTCTTGTCATAAAGAGCTGGAGATTGTCTCGTTTGTTTTTTTTTGACAGGGTCAGCTTCGAAAATTGTGAAAAGTTAAAATCAAGAAAAATAAAATAAAAGTAAATATTTATATATAAAATTTTATACGATGATAATAATATATAAAAATTTATGGATCTTAAAAGGCTTAAAAGTCATGATCATGATCAACCCATGTATTCCGGCTCAGTCCAGCCATTTTTATTTCCCTTCATTAATTAGGGTGGGATAACCGCGTGCGTCTCAACTCTCAAGCCATGTGCTTGACTTATCAAAGTTGTTGTT
>JAMKPZ010001886.1:0-33861 GCA_024699675.1 Amphibolis antarctica
AAATCCATCACCTATACTATCTATAGGTGACAAATTTTTAGGGGTAAAAGGTGATGGACCAAAATTCGTCACATTTTCCTTATTTTCTTGTAGTGTAGAAGAAAAGTCAATTCAAATTATTTAAAGAAATGAGATTCTATAGTTTATGTACTTATTCCTTAATAACTTAAAGATAATTTGAAATCTAGAATTTTAAAATGCAGATTTATAAGATATTGCGAAAATTCATAAGGAAAAGGGAATCATTGAATATAGAGATGTCACTTTTCTAGATAATGTGGAAGAAAAGGAACAATCTAACGATGATAGGGAACATTTATCATTGTTAGATAATTTATTCAATGATTTAATGATATTAACTCTTGAAAATGAACAAGAGAAATAACCTAATATTAAGGAGATAAACTCAAGGAAATTGTGGGTGGTGATAATGAAAATTGTTGAGGTACTTGTGTGGAGACTGTCATTACAAACATTGAAGATGTCAATGGTCATTACATGTAGAGGCATTGGCATGTCAATAGAGCAACAAGCTAGTGAACTAGCATGATGACAAAGTGACGAACCAATGAACCGGCAAGCCAATACAATTGCTAATTAGCTTGCTGATACAGGTGTTGATTAACATGCCAATAGAGATGCCAATGCAGTTGCCGATGAATACAAACAAGTAGTGAGTAACCCTAACTCTACCCTATATATATAGGTTACATTGTAATCTCTCGTGCGTCCAATAATACAACAATGTAGTTGTTGACAATCCAAATTTGCAATCCTATGTCTTCATGATGGATTTTATTTCAAAAGAAAATAAGGCAATTTTGTGTGAAATCAGTATAATGGTTAGCGCTTTTTGATGTTATAACGATTTTATCACCTTGGGAGACAACCTTTTAGAGCTCTAATTGAAATATGATTAGTTATAACGATTACTAGTGTTCTAGAAAATCTGTTAAGACAGTTTTTTTTAATATGATTCAAAACAGTATTCGTTATAACGATTTGCAGTTTTTCAAAATACATGTGTTGACCTTAAGTATGTTTCTATGTTTTGTAGTAGTTTTAGGATAGCTTACAAGCCTTTTATGATTTTATTTCACTTTTCTCTGAGGTCGGAGGTTTTCATTTGTAAATGGTTTAGAAATTAAGGTTTGGGTTCAAAACGTCTGAACCCCTTTCCTCTTCAATTGCTGGCTTATTCTTCTTTACAGCTGGTTCAAAACATCGGACCCCTAGTTCGGAACTTTCGAACCTAGTTTGTGCCTAGCCACCATTTAGGGTACAGTACTGGTTACAGGAAGTTCACGTTGCACTACTTCTGAACCTCCTCCTTGAGCTTGAGTACCCATTCCAGTTTGTATCTCCTGAACTCTTGCTTGATAGATTTGGCTCCTTTGAGGGGTAGTCGGTGGACAGTTATGTCTTCGTCTAGTTTGACCATATCCTCATAACTCCAGGCAAAAACTTCCATGTATTCCTAAAAGAGTGTGACCAGCTGCTATCTGTGTGCTCCTGTCACTAGCTTGCTAATCTTCACTTCCTTCCTATTGTGCTTTGAGCCCAAGTTGATTACCTCGACCTCCTCCACAAGGGTAATCCCCGAGGTCTTAGGGTAATGGGCCCAAGGTTCCTCTCCCTTTGACTCCTCGTCCTCTCCCTCTTGGTCATCGGGGAGTTCATCCCCTAGTGGATACCTGTCATTAGCAATAGGAGTCTCCTGATGCTAAGGGGAGCTTGCGAGGGAACCTATTGTCTCTCCTGCTTCCTAGTCTGCTACCTCTGATATCGATGAATGGATGATGCAAGCCTGCCATTGTAAGGGAAGCATTTCCTTTGCTGGTTGTCAAGCATTGTCCTGGAGAGTTGTATAGACAACGCTTTACTATGTAGCCAAATTATTGCAGTCTGGCACCGATCTCTGCAACTCTCCACGACAATGCTTGACAACCAGCAAGGGTTGAAAGGGAGACAGACCCTTGTAGCAATAGCCTCGGATTGGCAGACCCTTGTAGCAATAGCCCTTTGTAGCAACTTACTTCTACTGTTGCCACATACTTTGCCTCAATGGTTGAAAGGGAGACAAACCCTTGTAGCTTGGACCCTCAGCTTATTGCAGTCTCTCCTATGTTAAAAACATAACTTGGGAAGCTCTTGCTTCTGTCTAAGTTTCCTCCCAGATCTGAGTCAAAGAACCCTTCTAGTTCAACTACTCCTTTCTTGAAGCACAATCTAATATCTTGAGAATTTTTAAGATACTTCAATATTCATTTCACAACTTTCCAGTGCTTGACAACTCTCATTGCATGACCTATGTCAGGTTTGGTGCATATCATGACATACATTAGGCTTCCTATAGCTAAAGCATAGGGTACATTGGACATTTCCATCATTTCTTCTACAGGTGATTGCCTTTTGGATAGTTTGAAATGTGTACCTAAGGGAAGATCTGTCTTTCTTGCATTTGAAATCTTGATCACTACAGAAAAATAAGGTTTTTGTGATGACCATAACTATCACAAAAACCCTAAAAATCGTCACAAATACATTATTTGTGACGGCCATTGCGACAGTTGAAAATTGTTGCAACAGAAGTCATCACAAAACGTTTGTGATGGCTTTTTAGGCTGTCACAACATGTGTAACGATTTGAGGTTGTTTGTAACAAGCATCAAAAAATATCATTATGGCTGACTAAAAGAAATGACCATTTATGATGGCCTATAATCATCACAAAAACATTGTGATAGCTAATAAAATCATCACAATGACCATCACAAAAATGTTAAAAAAATAAAAATATATGTATTATAATAAATTACAAAAAACCTATAATATTATTCACATACCATTCATGTACCTATAATACTCTTCATATATAAGATACATTTCAAAAAATACCAAAAATCCATACACATTCACACAAAATTACTTTTTCATTAATAAAATGAAATTTATCATATTATATATCCAAAGTACACATCAACAATACTTGATAACCATATAATTAATTAATACAACACAGTTTACAATGAAAAAATCTAAACAATTTCTTAAAGTTTCTTTATCACCATGCACGAAAACTCCTATACTAAAGTCAAAGTTTAACCTGAAATTAAAAGTTGATATACAAAGTCAAATTAGACATAGAAAAATAATGTATTAGATATCTATCAAATGTATTAGAAAAATAATGTATTACATCGTTTCATCAGTGGGTGCCATAACAATTGCTATTGCTTCCGCCAACATAATCTGTCAAATTAATGATAAAGTTGTCAAGAAGAATTATTGCCAACGGCAGCCACAGATATTCAACTTCATTTTTATACATAAAAACTCAAAATGAGGCTCTTGCATGAGATATAAAGCATTCAAACTTCAATGTACTTCAAACAATAGGATTGCAGCATCACCTGATATGAATAGTGGGTTTAAAGATCAATCGATGACATAAAGCAGGTTTGTGATGGGTGAGTGAGTCTGGAAAAATGAACAAGAATGTGAGAAAAATAAAGATATCTTTTTAAAAGAGCATATACATCAAAACAAGACATCAGAAGTTGAGGTGCAACACCATAATATATCTATCTAATAGAGAAAATTTAAACTACAATCACTATCACCAAGACAATTCAATCATGTGGCAGCCAAAATATGAAAAGTTTCACTAACTAATATTAAATTCACCTTTTTCAACCAAACACAAACCTATCCAAAACCACATCTTTAATAATCACTATAGATACATATAGGAGGAAGTGACATGATGAAAAATTAAAGAAAGAAAATAGTGCACTTGAAAATATAGCATTAAATTTGGTAAATAATTTATCATTTTAATAATTTCTTATCACAAAATTTCAAAAATCACCAATATTCAACTCCTTGATCCTATGCCATTAGTAATGAACTTATTACATAGACAACATGGTTTACCTTCAACTTAAACACTATATATTTTTCTGAACATAAAACACTTTGTGATTTGAGGTCTGCATTACCATGGTATTCAACTTCAATTTTTTCTTGGACTTTAGTAAGTTGAAAATTTGACATACATTTATAAATTTCATTATTCCAGAGTCATATCAAGAGAATATGGTAAAGAAAAATACCTTTTCTTAATAAAATACCATATCATCAATGTTTTCAATATTTTTTCAACAAATCAAAAAATCAACATGTGCCAACGAAATTTCATCAACATGTGTCAATTTTTAATCCCATAATTATTACATAAAGGATAATATGGGACTAAACTTATAAGTAACTTTAACCTAACCTAGTCCTAAGATCAATATACAGACTATTTATTCATCATAAGTATAACACTCCCTCTCAAATTGAACCACCTACTTAAACATAACCAACAACAAGGAAATAAATAAATCAATTTAAGATGAAAGAGAATAAGCAAGCAAGAACAATAGCAAACAATAATTTACAAGCACCAACAACAACGAATTTCTTTGATTACACAACAAACGGGCACAAATATTGATCAGTTGACTTGATTTACCACACTTAGTCAACAACCTGTGATCAATGTCCAACAGGCACAAATATCTTTTTCTGTCAAGAATAAGAATGTGAACCTTCAAATGCAATAAAATATTTTAAGTGCTGCTTTTCTGGCTAATTAAAACATGACAACTTTATCTCATATAAAATAATGGTAAGCCAAAATAAAAATCTTAGAAAACCTTAGAAAAATTGCAACTACATGTTATAAAGAATTATTGAAATAAAAAACCTTAGAGAATTCAAAATGATCAGAGAATCTGTTCCTAGAATGAGGATGACCAACAAACTTAAAGGAGATTATACTCTTTAATTGTTGCCTAATACTACATAAATATATTGTGAAAATTTGATGATAGGTTCAAAATAAGTCAAGAGATCATGCTCTTGTTCAACTCTAGAATGTATGTCCATACAACAAGGAAAAACAACAAAAAAAATAGGAAAACAATTTAATCATGTGTTCAACAAAAGAAAGGAAAATAATTTAATCGTGTCCATGACAATATAATGTCTTGATTAGGATGAAGCAAAATCCATATGTGGATTTGATAGAATCTATGCAACTATAGTATTTAGCAACACATTCACTTTCAAATAAATTTGATGAAATATGATTCACAAATAGAAATGATTCCCATTAGAGTCAAGAAAGTATATAAAAGATTATCAATTGCTTTATAAGACATGCCAATAAATAAAATAAAACAATCCTTTTAAAAGTAAATGGAAATAAGAGTGTAGATGATAGAAAAGGAGGGTAGCTAGTGAAAGCTGTGTGATGTGAATTGAAAAATTACTCTTAAATATGATATCATATTATTGAATATCATAACACAAATTCTGCAGGACAAGCAACTAATGGAATTGAAGATACCTTAGATCCGTCACTTTCCAAACATTCAACAGCTCAAAAATTTCTTGTAAACACAAAAGTTGGTGAGATTTCTGCACTTGAACCTGTACCTAGGGATTCAAAAAATAAGAAAAATGTCAACCATGATAAACCGATGGAAAAACATTTGTATTCCTCAGAAAACCAGTATTTTCAAGATGAGTCTGTAAAAAAAATTACAGACAGACAGACGAAAAAATATGTTAGTATTCAAAAAAATTACAAAAAATCAGTAAAACAAATTTGCAAAATGTTAACGCAACAGTATTTTCACAAGACGGACAGACGAACATTAACAATATTCTCAAAATTTCAAAAGAAATGTAGAAATGAAGAACAAACCTTGTCTTCCTCGTCGTCTTTTCAACAAATGGTCGGAATGGAAGATGCACGACTAGCGAAGAGCAACGACGGAGGGTTTTTTGCCACCGGCGAAGAGAAGAGGCATGGAGAGAAACGAGTGAAGGTGCTTTTTTTTCGGCGGAAACCAGCGGATCGAGCGCACACACAAGGGTTGCCGGCGCATCGTGCGAGCGGCAGAGGAGAGGGTTTTCGCAGCCACGAGGATTTTGGAGAGATGGAGATCACAAATGGGAAGGAAAAATGGGGCGCAGGCTGAAACCGGCGGATCAAGCGCAGACGGAGATTTTCCGGCAGATCGAGCGCACGCACAAGGGTTGACAGCGGATCGTGCGAGCGGCGGAGGAGAGGTTTTTCGCAGTTACGAGCGGAGAGAGCACGCAGGTTTTCGCAGGTTTTTTTTTACGCGCGGAGAGAGGGGGCTTTGTTTTTCACGGGTGAATTTGCGACGGCTTTTAAATTTAATTAGAACTAAAGATCTCCTATTTATTAGGTGGACTACTATACTCACTGCCTCAATTTAAAATATCTTAGGTAGACCTATATGTAACACCATTTTTCTTGTTCTTTTATTTAGTACAGATTTATTCTCTCGTTAACTTCATTTTATTGTGATGTTCTGGTAACTGTTTTTAACCTTCTTATTCCTTATTTTTCACAAAAATTAATAAATTCTTGGCTATTATATTCTCCCTCCTCCATTGTTAAACTTAATGTACTTCACTTTCTCATTAGTTTGTCTTTTAACTTCTATCTTTCACTTTTTGAAGACTTAAAAAAATCTTAACTTGTGTTTGAGAAAGTATACCTACACCTTCCTTATATAGTCATATATGAAGGTGACATAATTATGGAATCCTTTAATAAAACTGATTGGGGCTAGCCCCATACATCTATGTGAACTAGCTCTAATTTATGTAGCTTGGGCTCATGTAATGATTGTGAAAAGTTGACTCTCTTCAGCTTACCCAAAACATAGTCCTCATACATCCCTAAGTTACTAGATTTCAACTTAGGTAAATTTCCTTTTGTCATTGGCATCTTCAATCATTTTTCACTAATGTGTCACATTTTGTTGTGCCATAGAGTAGCTTCATCTGTGCTACAATAAAGTCTTCTTGATTTGATGTGAGATATAGGATGTCTGTCCTAAGTCCAATAGTTACGACTCTTGCACCTTTGATTACCTTTCACTTATTATCACCAAAGTTAACGTGGTAACCATTATTATCCAACTTGAAAGTACGGATCGTGCATTAGAAAGGGGGTGAATAGTATTTTAAAAATCGATCGTAAATTTGTTCTGAAACATTTAAATAAAACAGTATTTGAAAATAAAGAACACCAAGAATTTTAAGGTGGTTTACCAAAAGGCTACATTTACCTCCAAGCTATCTAAGCTTGAGTCTAAATCTAATCCACTATAAGGAAACAATTATAACCGGTGTTTATGGTTGAACACCAAACTAACAAGTAAAATGGTTTAAGGTCACACCGCTCAACCAACACCTAACGATTTTAGGTCAAATCATTCAACCAACCCAAGTGTTCATGGTAGAACACTTCAACCAACCCAACTTTGAGTTTTTAGGTGAAAACTCAACAAACCAACAACAACAAAAGAACCAATCCACAAAGCAAATCATGCAAGGTGTGAGTAATTTTAGTGAGAAAGGGAAAGAAGGTTTAGCGCAAATGAAAATACTTGTCAAAACCTCAAATGTTGATCAATGAGTGCAATTCTATTGTTTAATGATAGCTCTAGTGTGTAAGAGATTGTATATGTCAAGATTGGGTAAGTTTGATCTCTAATCTCGAGGTTATTTATAGTTTAGGTAGGCTTAAACGGTCATTAATGGTTAGTTTGACCAGGTCAAACCTCTCCAACAGTTATTTTTCCCAAATTGGATATCAATTCGAAATAACGAATTGTATTCCAAAATTTATTGTACCAAATTCGCAATAACGTTTTTAAAAAATGGTTATTCAAATTTTACCTGGGAGGAATTTCTAAGATAAAATTAATCATAGAGAAATTTGGATAATCATTCGGATATCCAAATCATGTTCCAAATTTTTCTATCATAATATTTTGTGTGATTTTCAAAGGATGAATATTGTGGATAACTATATAGAGGTCCGTGGCCTTATGGTCTTAACTTTATGGCTGGTCGTTACGTTATGGCCTTAACTTTACAATTGACTGTTAAGATCTGAAATATTTTAATTTCCCAGCAGAACTACTTTTTTCTTAGGCATGGTTCTAGTGGAACTTCCGTTTCCTAATCTTGGCCTGGATAGAACTTTCATTTGCTGAAGGTAGGCTTGTATCGAACTTTCATTTTTTATGTTGGAAGGAATAAGTATAGACAAATTCGGATAATCATTTGGATATTCGAATGATGTTTTGTTTTGTTTTATCTAGGTTGATAATCTTAATTCTAACATGCCAAAATTGTTATAATGAATTTTGAATTCGTTATACCATTTTTGTTCTATTTATAGGATAGTAGATGTACTTTAAAAGATCAAGTGTGTGACTTAAGCTAATGTGCAAACCTTTTGTGGGAAGATGTTCCACATGACTTTTCTTCATCTTGTTATGTCTTTATGCCTTATGATTTTCATGCTTCATGGCTTCAATAGCTTTTTGTAATTCTTCAAGCCATCAATCTTCAACCTATCACTTCATCATATCTTCAAATCATGTCTTCATTTCTTCTTTTACAACACATATATCTCAAGATGTTTGACATTATCAAAACACAACTTAAGAAGGGATTCTATACTCAATAATCTCTCCTTTTTTGATCATGTCAAAACCTAACAACACATATATATATATCATACAAACACATGATTATTTTACAAATAGGCATATGTTCTCCCCCTTTTTGACATAAGCAAAAAATGTGTGGAATCAAAAACTCCCCCTGAAGAGTTACTTGAAATACTCAAGGAAAGCTGAAGAGTAGTGTATGATTACAATACAGGCATATAAGAAAGACCTATACGAAGTAGAAATATCACATAAGCAACAAATATGATAAAGTATTCATATAAATCATAGAAGTACAAAAGGAAAATTAGTGTTACAAAATGACACATGAAAAACTAAGATTCAGGAGGGGAATTGACTTGGACTTCTTTAGTAGTCTCTTCAACGATGAGATTTTGAAAAGCCGCCATAAGGGCACTATGTTGAGTGTCCATTTTAATATTGAGGGATGTAAACTGAGCATCCATTTTCTATTACATTTGATGTAGTTGAAAATATTGATCTATGAACTGTTCAATCATGTGATCATAGAATGTATTAAGCTTTCCCTTAATATAGGCATAAAGTGAATCATAAGAAACATGGGAAGGTTGTGAAGAGGACGGTCGACTAGAATCCTCTTTGTTGACAAATTTGGAGTCCATACCCTATTTTTTCAACAAGATAGGATTGATATTACTATGTTCACGAGGATCAGCCATGGGTTCATCTTCAGGTTGGAGAGCTTGATGTGATACATCACTGCCTTTCTTGGGTTTGAAGATGTTATCTACTGCAATGGCATTGATATGGAGTGGAATCATATTAAATGATTTTGTATCTAGCCCAAGATCCTACCATAACCAGTTGATGGCTTGTCCATAAAAGAGCTTGGTCTTTGTATGACAGATTTGATGTAGAAAGACCAAAGCCCAATTGACTTGAATGTCTTTTAGTACGGTGTAGACTACACAAAGAGTCAGTTCACTCAATTCGTCATTGTGACCCTTTTTCTGAATCAAGTTGGTGTAGACGATGTGGGTAACTATCTTTGCATCCAAACTTAGGTCGGCAATCTTGTCGATTTTCTATCCATGGTGGACAATGTCATTAACTACTTCATTGATTTCTTGATAGGAGAATGGCTGAGTAGTTGGGAAGAGTAATATCCAACCCAGTGGTTGGTAAATGAAGAATGACTCTAATAATCTCTTGGTTTAAGTGAATGAGTTGACCTTGCATAATGCAATTTAACCTATTTCAATCTTCTCTAAGATTGGAGTAAAATAGTGACACAATCTGAGGATTGACTTCATTAATTGTCATCAATAGGAAATACATGAGACCTTGGTATGAGAAGTATTTCCTAATGTGATCCATGTTGTCGAAGTTAATGTAACGACCATATAAGATCTCTTTTCCAAGGAAACAAGCATCATATGCTTCTTTAGCATCCACATCTCTAAAGTAGGAGCTTGCAAAACTATTGGAGTCACCAAGAGGCTATTTTCCCTTCTTCAAGGGTGCCTCTTTGCTCTTTTTTCCTTTTTCCCCAAGGAGTTTGCGAGGCATACTGATAAGGTAGAAAGATAGAGATTTTTGGAGAATGATTCAGATATCTATTTGATATTTTGAATCGCCTGTTAGAAATAGATAATCGAATTTGACTTTCAATATATCATTTTCTTCGATTTTGGTAGGTTTCAAACAATAGAGTGATGAATCCAATTGAGAACACAGTGGAATCACATAAGGCATTGTAGAAACCCTAAGGGAGGGTTGAAATCAGTGAAATAATGAACAAAAATAGGAACCAATTGCGTGTTACCTCAAGATCCAAGGCAAATCTGAAAGAGAGCTGTGAATCATGGAAGATCCTTGAGGAACAGGGTCAAAGAACTCCAAGGCAAGGTTGAGAGGCCAAGTGCAAGGAGTAGGAAAAGTTGGAGATGGAAGATGTGTGTCTTTCAAATGGGTAAAGAGGTTTTATAAAGTCAGGCTGACGAATTCTATATAACGAATTCAAAATTTGTTATTCTGAATTGAGAAATTTTGCCCCATTTTAACGAGATAACCTAGATGAAGTCATTTCGAAAAATAGAGTTTAAGAAGTTGTAAATCACATAAAAAAACTTTCAAGTAGGTAATGGAATTTTCGGTGACATTTATAGGAATATTCGCTATTCTTTGAACAGGGCAGACTGATGATTGAATTTTTCTAAGGGGCAATGGAATTTCCTAAGGACTGGAGTTAGCTGCTCGTTTGTAACGGAATGTAGAAGAATTTTCATTTTCGAGTTAGACTTGTTTCATCAGCGTAAGTTTTTTTCTAAGTGTAAGAGGAAGTTCCACTACATGTGATTGGAAGTTCCTCTAGCTTTCAAGACAGTCCGTTTTAAGACATGAAAAAAATTGAGACAAGTAATTTCAAACAAAATCAAACAATAATTTGGATATCTGTTTGATTATCCGAATTTGGCAGTCCTCAGCAGAAACTAGGTTTTAGAGAAAAATAGAAATCCAATTCTGGAAATTGTGATTCTAAATTTATATTGTAATTAATTTAATCATACAAGTATTCAAAATAGGTCACTTGGTAAATTTCTTCTTAACCTAGTGAATTGATGAACATCTAAGGGCTTGGTAAATATATCAGCCAATTGGTTTTCTGTTCCAATATGGTTGAGTCTAATCTTTTTCTTTTCAGCATTATCTCTAAGAAAACAATGTCTTATATCTATGAGGTTAGTTCTAGAGTATTCTATAGGGTTCTTAGAGAGATTTATGACACTTATATTATCATAGTACAATGTTGTCTCAGAAAAATGTGAACCATAATCTTCCATGGTTTGTTGGATCCATAATACTTGAGCACAACCGAGTGTAGCAACTATATATTTAGTTTTAATAGTAGACAGAGCTACATAGTTTTGTTTCTTGCTACACCATGAGATAAGTGAATGACCTAAGAATTGACAAGTCTCACTTGTACTCTTTTTCTTTCTAATTTACAACCACCAAAATCAACATCACTATAACATATTAATTCCAGATAGCCATTCTTAGGGTAATATAATCCATAGTCTATAGTACCCTTAAGATATCTTAATATCCTTTTAATTGCAGTTAGGACTCCCTAGCAATTAAGTACAACAAAGATCTAATAATTCTTCTGTATTTTTTCTCTTCTACCTTAACTCCACTAGGATCACTCCCAAGCTTAGTGGTTGATCCCATGAGAGTGCCTATTTCTTTGCTTAACTCCATTTCAAATCCTTTTAGTAGCTCCCTATAATATTTTTCTTAATTGATGAATATGTCATTTTCAAATTGCTTAATTTGCAAACTAAGAAAAAAGGATAATTCTCCTACCATACTCATTTCAAATTCTCTTTGCATAATATTTCCAAATTCATGAGCTAAGTTCTCATTAGTGGATCTAAAAATAATATCATCAACATAAACTTGAATAAGCAGTATGTAGTTTTCCTTTTTCCTAATGAATAAGGTTTTATCTACCTTCCCAAACTCAAAGTTTTTTTCCTTAAGAAAGTCTCTTAATCTCTCATACCAGGCTCATGGAGCTTGCTTGAGTCCATAGAGAGCTTTCTTTATGTTGACCCCCATGCGTAAACAAGTTGATCGTGCAACCAGCCGGCTCGCTGCCGGCATGTCGATACCAACCTTGGCAGCCAGCTCCTTGTTGGCCCATGCATAGACAGGTCGATTGGGCGGCCAGCCGGCCCGCTGCCAGCATGCCGGTACCAACCTCGACAGCCGACTCCCTGTTGGCCCATGCGTAGACAGGTTGATCGGGCGACCAGCCGGCCCGTCGCCAGCATGCCGGTATCAACACTGACAGTTGGCTCCCTATTGGCCCATGCATAGACAGGTTGATCAGGCAGCCAGCTGGCCCGCTGTCGGCATGCCGGTATCCAACCCTGGCAGTCGGCTCCCCAGATCCCCCAGCTAAGTAGACATGCTCCCCCTTAGGGGGTGGCCGGGTAGAACCAACCGGCCAACTATTGGCACACCGGTAAAACACCCCGGTGGCCAACCATTAACTCTCCCACCAACGTGCAGGTCTGTTCATATGCCTAGTCTGACCTCCGGGTTAAACACGTGGCAGCCGAACTCCTAGTCGGTGCAAAGCTTCGGCTATCCGCTACAACCGATTCTCCTAAAAACTCCTTGCAGATCCTGATCCCGACCAGTCGGCATTCGGAAGGGCTTTCGGGATGACGCCGCCGGCATGCATCCTCACCGGCGTTGGCCGTTCAGGCGTACGAGCATGTACGACCCGACGGTTCCCGATCTCCGGGAGGAGTAAGACTACACCTCCCGATGCCCCGGAAGGGCTTCTGAGATGACGCCGCCAGCATACATCCTTGCCGGCATCGGCCGTTCGGGCATACGAGCATGTATGACCCAATGGTTCCCGATCTCTGGGAGGAGTAAGACTACCCCTCCCGATGCCTCAGAAGGGCTTCCAGGATGACGCTGCCAACATGCATCTTTGCTGGCGTCGACCATTCGGGCGTACGAGCATGTACGACCCAGCGGTTCCCGATCTCCGGGAGGAGTAAGACCACCCTCTCGATGCCCTAGAAAGGCTTTCGGGATAATGCCACCAGCATGCATCCTTGCCAGTGTCGGCCGTTTGGGCGTACGAGCATGTACGACCCGACGGTTCCCCATCTCCGGGAGGAGTAAGACTGCCCTCCTGATGCCCCGGAAAGTCTTCCGAGATGATGCCGCCGGCATGCATCCTTGTTGATGTCGGCCGTACGGATGTATGAGTATGTGCACCCGGGCGATCCTCGATCATCGAAGAATTTTCTGATCCCCTGGGAAGACTTCCAGGATGAGGCCATGTTTGGCCGGGCTGATTGTCATGGTTTTCCGTTTTAGAGCTAGAGAGAGGCCGGGATCACTCGGGTTGTCTGGGGGTGCCTAACACCTTCCTCAACAGTACCCTGAGCCCCATATCCAGTTCTCTTATGTTTCATATAGCGTTACACAATTTTACGTCATTTCGATGGTGGAAGGGCACTTCCCCATCCGGTTTTCCTTGTTTTCTACCCAAAAATAAGGTGGTGACTCCATTCAATGAGCCATCCACCCTACGTGGTGATGGGCTCACACAATCACCTTTCAATTCTCTGTACCTTGGTCCATCCGCCGGTGGAGCCGACGGAAACCCATGGGCTTCCAGGTGATAGCCAGATGAAAGAGAGGGTACAGATTTTTGGCGACTCCGCTAGGGAAACTCACTGCGTTTTATCGATTAAGTGACTCAAACTCTCGCTCGTACGGCTCTTTTGTAGTCAGTCTTTTATTTTCTGCTAGGATTTTTAGCATACTTATCGCATTTGCTAAGAGAAGCCACTTTCAAATGCATTGAACCACATCACCCTTCTTTGGTATCCCTGCAAACCCCTACAGATCCTCCATGCAGATTCTCCTCGCAGACCTTTGCAACTTGCAAGTTCTGGACCCCGCTGGCTCCCCCTGTCTAGACTCGCTCACAAGCAAGAGCAATGACCATCGGTCCCTCTGCAATATCCGGATCTTCCCCTTCCGTCATTGCGGCAGCCTCTGTGTCGCTGTCCGTGGTCTTTGGCCCACCACCACCCGTCGTCACCAGGACGAACTTCACCCGGCCGATCGTCATACCTACTGGAGCCACAGACCAGCCAAGGGCGCCAAACCTATTTGCGGTTGTGGCATTCAACAATGCCACGATGCATCCTGCGCTGCCCGCTTCTTCGGCCACTGAAATTGAAGGTAACAGGCTAGTTCCCACACAGAACACCGGCCCATCCTACTAGCCACCCTCAAACACCGAGGGCATAGGAGGGGCCAATGCCTTCCAGCCACCTCGACCGGGACATTTTGAGCAGACTCTCTTGGCTCACCAGTTGGCACGCTACCAACAGCAAGAGATTGGTTCAGTAATCCCACCTAGGCCAACGATCTATGTCTCGGAGAGGCCACACACAGAAGAATATGAAGTCATCACCACTCCTGTCGTGGGCCAATTCTTCCTGCCACCACTGCAGCCGGCAACCGCCACTACTGCCGCCTTGATGCCGGACCTACAAAGGCAACTACTGCAGAGGATAGCCGAACTAGAGGCATCCTTCCGGAACATGAAGTCCAGCCCACCGGAACCCTCTTGTTCCTTCCAGAACCTCTGTTTCTATCTGGAGGCGATGCTTCCTCCTGACTTCAAGATGCCCAAATTGGTTAAATACAACGGGCACAGTGACCCTCACACACACCTCTGGGCCTTCTGCGGAGACATGGCGGCACTACAACACAAAGAGAAGCTCCTCATTCGGTTGTTCTAGAAATCTCTCTAAGGACCTGCACTATCCTGGTACATGTCCTTAGATTTGACAAAGATCTACACCTAGGAGCAGTTGGCGTACATGTTCCACGAACAGTACGCGTACAACTTAGACCTAGCACCGAAGTTGGAGGATCTCTGTTGCCTCCGCCAACGTGAGAATGAGCCGTTCAGTGGCTACGTCGGCACATGGAGGGCACTGGCATCCCAAATCCAAGACAAACCTACCGAGGAAGACTCTCTAGACATGATTGTATAGGGTGCTCGGCCGTCACTAGTAGCACTCCTGTGCATTCAGTTGTACTCAACCTTCTCCCAGTTAATCAAAGCCAGCAGCCGCCTAGAGGGATTCCTGAAGTCGGGGAGATTCTCAACCCTTCTGTTTGGGGCCAACACCGGGGGAAGCATCTGCCCCAGGCTGCCGGCCATAGGCGACAACACGGGGAACAACCGCGGCTCCCGGAGGAACGACAATGCGTGCCCATCTCCCGTGACCGTCATGGCAGCCGCACCACCACCAAACCCGCCACAGCAGGTGTATGCCCCGGCCCAGGAGTATCATCCGCCGATGATCACCCGATTTAGCAGCCGGTCTACACCACCCGGGCGGCCCCAAACCAACAGCCCAGGAGGCCCAAGGCTCCACCACTGGCTCGTCAGCAATGGTAGGCAACGCCCCTGATATTCTCTCTGCAAAGGAACTAGGGGGAAAATGGGGGTCAAACAGGTGCTAACCAACAACGCCCCATCCTGCAGCAACCGCGCGAACCACGCCAGCCACCCCCGTAGCCGCGCATAACAGAATATACGCCACTCTCGGAACCATTGAGCCAGGTGTTCCGCAGGGCCCATACGTTGCTCACGCTCCCTCTTGTCAAACCACCCCCGGCTGTTCTTCCTACTTGGTACAACTTGCAGCAGTATTGTGAGTATCACAGATCTGCTGGCCACGCAACTGACCACTGCCGAACGCTGAGACAGGCTATCCAGCATCTCATCAATTCGCGAACCATCAAGCTTCAATAGCCTCCCATATCTCCCGAGCCCAGCTAGCAGACTTTCTCGAATCATACGGGAAACTCCCAGGTGAACACTGTCTTCTTGGGTGCCTGAAGGCGGCATCCGCTTGAGGGGTTCCGGCATATGCAGTCGGTTTTCGCATGTCCAACCGGACGCAAACAAGGGACAAAAAGATCCCTCCCTTCGACATGACCATTGGAAGCCGGGATCCCCTGGCTGAACCCGGTCAACCTCATCCGTCTGGCCAACCACCCACCAACGCTCGAGGAACTCCAGCCGTACTACCAGCAACTCCAGTCCTCCGTCCTCACAGTTAACAGCCACCGGAGGAGTAGGAAGTCTTCACGACCTGCACCGCAACAGGCGCCATCCCCGTCTTCAGGAAAACTCTTCGTTCGAGTGGTGCCTGCGACTGCCGCATCAGTGGTACTGACTGCCGGGACGACCATCCCGGCCCAACCCAAGGTGATTCTCTACTCACCAGCCGCCCCGGTTAGAGCGGCCATCTCAGTGATGCCTCCAATCCCCAAGGCCTCAATGGCCAATTTCACATCCTCGGCTAGCACTCCAGCTAGCACGGTCGCACCAACAGCTGTAACACCAACACCCCTCCAAGCATGTCTGGCAAAGCAGCAATTCTTGCCCTTAACCGCACCATCCGCTCCAGTCGCATCTACCTTCGAACAACATAAGGGCAAGGAGGTAGTCATCTCTCCAGCTCCCATCCCATTCTCACAACAGCCGTCCACATGTACGGCTATAACTAGGTCTGACCAGGTATATCAACCAAAGCCGTGCCATGGAGGGATCTCCATCCGGGGAGTGCCAGGCCAGACATCGACCGGCAGCCATCCACTTGCTCCACTGGCTGCTGCCTCATCAGTACCGGCTGCCGCCTCATCAGCATCGGCTGCAGGGGATACGAGTGGATATCTCATTATGGGATCTACTCCGGTCCTCTACCGAGCACCGAGAAACCCTCCTCAAGGCACTGCAGGTGGCAAAGGTGAACCAAGGTCTCGCTCCCGGGGCCATAGAAGGAATGGTGGCCACGGTGATAGTCCTGTCCTTCGTCTATTTCTTAGACTTAGACCTCTCACCGGCCGGGACCAACCATAACCTGTCCTTGTACATCCGGGTACAATACAAGGACCTCTGCATCCCCATGGTAATGATCGACGATGGGTCCGGGCTAAACCTGTGCCCACTACAGGTCCTGTACAAGCTGGGGATTAAAGAACAAGACTTGCTCCCCATTGACAGGGTAATGAGAGGGTTCGACGGCACTCTTCATGAAGCAGCCTTCGAGGTGAGGTTGTCCTTCCCCTCATCATCGGACCAGCAGCCTTCGAGGTTCCCGTGCACGTGGTGGACATTCCCCTGAGCTACAATCTCATCCTGGACTGCCCATTTCTCCACCAAAACTCCATCGTACCTTCCACTCTTCGTATGATGCTTAAGTTCCTATGGAAAGGGGAGGTCATCGTCATATTGGCAGAGAATTACTACCACCCAGGACAATTTGTGGCTGCTATAGCGCCTTCCGGGTCGCAACACCCGATGCCGGAGCTGGCTGCCACCTCACCACCCAGTCTCCAGAACCCGACCACCTTCGACTATCTGTCCAGGCGCATAGAACCTTGGGAGGACAACCCATAGCCAGACCAGGAGCCAAAGGACGGTTTGCTACAATTGTTCGGAGAACCTCCAGTATGCACTAGGGATCCAACCCTTCACCAACCTCCCTCGCCATCGCCCATCCTACAGGGAGGAACTTTGGAAATGGACGTTGTGTCCGACTAGTTTGTGCAAGGAAAGGGGATGGCAAGGTGCGCTCCTTCCCCCTCTCCTTCCACCTAGCACCGCAACACCCACCTAATGACCAAGGTGGTGACACTCCAAGCTTGTAGGTCATCAACGTCAAAAGGCAAGCCTGTTGGCTTCCAGGCGACACACTAGAACCCGCTCCTTCAACAACGGGGCTTGGCATCCCACGCACAAGTGCGCCGGCAGCTGCATCCTCAACAGCCACTCACTTGGCAACCCAACCAAGTCAACCGAGACTTGGCAATCATACCAAGTATCTTGCTCGACACAGCAGACAACCGATCCTCTGGGCACCAGTATGATCACCCGGAAACCGTCAACTCTCCAAAGGGGTGCCTCATCATGAAGTCGGGACAACCAACCTACTCAGTCTGGGTGACATCTTCCACAAGCAGAATACTGGCCAACATCACAAGGCAGAACTAGGGGCAGAATGCCCCTCCTCTACCATGATCACTCGAATGGGTGAACATGACCGGTCTGCTGTATTTTCATCCGAGACTCCATCAGGTTTCTGCCTCCTATCCACCTGGCAGTCGGTTCCTCCCACCAGGACAGAACTAGGGGCATTCTGGCCCTCACCCTCCTTGAACGATTGGCGGCCAGAGCAACAGATGGAGCCCGATGACATGACGCCTCAAGTAGACGGGTACGATTAGTTCGTCGCCGTCTCCATTGAAGCATTCCCAGGGTCCACCACCACCTCGAACTGGTAGTCGGTCCACCTACCCGGCACCCAGCCAGGAGATGACGAGCGCCGCTCCCGCTAGGTCCATCATCCAGCACCCCTTCAACTTGTGGGTCAATAAGCTGTAGAAGACCTTAACGATCCCCACCTGCAAAATCAAGAACTTGAAGAGGTAGGTCCATGGGTCCAACCGCCCGAGTCGACCAGTATAACGTTTACTGACAAAATTGAACTTGTAAACCTTGGGGATGAACAGCATCGAAAAGAAACAAAAATTAGCAAAGAGGTACCCGAGCCCTACCAGCAACAACTCCTCGCACTCCTTCGAGAATTCGTGGAAGTGTTTGCATGGGATTATGAAGACATGCCCAGTTTGGATGAATGGGTAGCGGTCCACCGACTACCCCTCAAACCAGGAGCACGACCAGTGAAGCAAAAAGCTCGACGAATGAGACAGGAATGGGCCCAGAAGCTGAAGGAAGAAGTCCACAAATAGTTGAATGTTCGGTTCCTCCAGCCTGTCTTCTACTCGGAATGGGTAGCAAACATGGTACCTGTCCCAAAGAAGGATGGGCAGGTACGCATGTGTGTCGATTACCGGAACCTCAACAAAGCTAGCCCCAAGGACGACTTCCCACTACCACACATAGATGTCTTGGTAGATGACGCCGCCAAGTACGGGGTGTATTCTTTCATGGATAGATTCTCCGGATACAACCAAATCCTCATGGCAGAGGAAGACAAGGAGAAGACCGCATTCACAACCCCTTGGGGCGTCTTCTGTTACAGGGTGATGCCATTCGGGCTCAAAAATGCCAGTGCTACTTACCAAAGAGCCATGACCACCCTCTTCCATGACATGATGTACAAAGAAGTCGAAGTCTACATCAACGATATGGTAGTGAAGGCACACACTCATCAGTAGTATCTCAAGCACTTGAGAGGATTGTTTGAATGCCTAAAGAAGTACAAGCTTAGGTTAAACCCTTCAAAATCAACATTCGGGGCCACCACTGGAAAACTCCTTGGCTTTGTCATCAGCAAATAGGGAATTGAGGTAGATCCCGACAAAGCAAAAGCAATCTTAGATATGCCTCCCCCATAGACGGAACAGTAGATCCAGAGCTTATTGGGAAGGCTACAGTACATCGGGCGCTTCATCTCGTGCCTCACGACGATTTGCGAGCCCTTCTTCAAGTTGTTGAAGAAAAATGCTAGCTTCACGTGGACAACAGAATGTCAACTCGCCTTCGACCACATCAAGCGGCAGCTGTCCCGGCCACCGATTCTCATGCCGCCTCATCCCAGGCAGCTGCTCTTCCTATACATGTCGGTCACGGCTTCTTCCATGGGCGCAGTATTGGGCCAGCATGATACCATCGGCAGAATCGAGCAGGCCATATACTACCTCAGTAAAAAGTTTACCGAGGTATGAGCTGATTGAAAAATACTCTCTTGTTGGTTTGGACAGTGAAAAAGCTACGACACTACCTGGTGGTCTATCCAGTTTTGTTGCTTAGCCGCCTGGATCCCCTGCGCTACCTCTTCGACCAACCGGCCTTAGTGGGCAGATGCGTGAAATGGCAAATTCTCCTTGCCGAGTTTGACATCCGGTACGTATCCTAGAAATCCATGAAGGCCCAAGCCATGGCCGACCAGCTGGCACACCAGCCCTTGCCAAATTATCAACCGTTGGAGGATTCGTTCCCAGACGAGCCTGTCTTCACCATTGATGAACCAGATCTTGACTAGCTGGATTTTGACCAGCCGGAACCCCATACCCTGTACTTCGATGGAGCGGTCAACACCAAAGGACGCGAGGAGGGGGTCATCCTAGTGGATCCCCAAGGATGGATGCTGCTCGTAGCCAAGTGGCTTCTCTTCACATGCTCACACAATGAGGCAGAGTACGAGGCTTGCGTCATGGGACTACGACTCGCACTAGAACTCCGGGTCACCCATCTGCGCATATTCGGCGATGCCATGCTGGTAATCTCTCAAACCCTCAACAAGTGGAAAACCCGAGACCCCACGCTCCAGCCATACCAGGAACACATACTATGATTAGTGAGCAACTTTCAGTTCATCCACTTCCAGCACGTTGGCCACAAGCATAACTCGTACGCGGATGCTCTGGCCGTCCTAGCATCGTGGGTAACGGTAATGGAAGGTCGGAGCATAGCCATAGAAGTCACAACACTTCACCAGCCGGCATACAGTGAGGATATCTACCGCCTTACAGAAGTCCCCGAGCGGCCAGACGTTAGATCCACGGCTCCGCATCCAGCTAGCCGCCCCAGCAACCGGCAGACTACCGACCAACACAAAGAACCGGCCCTGGTTGATGAGCCAAACAATACAGACCCCAGGTCCCCAGACGGTGATATGGAGAACTCACAGCAAGAAGACTGCCCCTGGTATTCAGACATACAAACCTTCTTGGAGACCGGAGAATTCCCATCAGAAGCTACCACCCAAGATCGACGTACGTTGTCCTGGCTAGCAGCCAACTACGTCTTCAGCGAGGGACATCTCTACAAACGATCTCACAACCAAACTCTTCTCCGATGTGTAACCCAGCTCGAAGCACGTACGGTTATGCAGGAAATCCATGAAGGTGTTTGTGGATCCCACATGAATGGGATCCTCTTGGCGAAAAAGATCATGCTCCAAGGCTACTACTGGAGCATAATGGAGGCAGACTGCACCACTTACGTCTGTCGCTGTCACCAATGCCAAGTTCATGGAAATCTCATCCGTGCGCCCCCCAAGGAACTATACAACATGGCTTCCCCTTGGCCATTCCCCATGTGGGCCTTGGATGTGGTAGGCGAGATCAAGCCAACAGCTACCAATGGACACCGGTATATACTAATGGCCATCGATTACTTCACCAGGTGGGTGGAAGCGGCTTCCTATAAAACAGTCACTGCAGTCGCCACCTAGAGGTTCTTGCGCAACAACATTGTCACCCAGTATGGCATACCCTTCGAGGTGGTGATCGACAACGGCACCAACTTTACAGCTAAGTAGGTTACAGGCTACCTTGAGCGGTGCCGTATCCGCCACTTAAGGGCATCACCCTACAGGCCACAGATGAATGGAGCAGTCGAAGCAGCTAATAAGACATTGGTTTGGATCCTCAAGAAGATGGTCCAAACACACAAAGATTGGCACGACCACCTCCCGTACACACTCTGGGCCTACCGAACATCCCTACGGACTGCCACCGGAGCAACACCATACTCTCTGGTATACGGGTCTGAAGCAGTATTGCCAGTAGAGGTAGAGCTTCCATCCCTTCGCGTCCTCAAGGAGGAAGTAGACTCCGATGACCAGTGGTCAGAATCGCGCCTGTTGCAACTCAATCTCCTAGACGAGAGAGCATTGGACCATGCCCAAACTTATCAGTGGAAGATGGCAAGGGCTTACGACAAGAAATTCTGTCCCTGGCTCCTCACGCCCGATGATTTAGTCCTTTGCGCCACCTTCCCAACCGGTTCCACGGGAAAATTCTCCCAAAATCGGCGTGGCCCATACGTCATCACCAAAACCCTCAGCAGGGGGCTACCTACCTCTTTGATGAAGCCACCCAACAAGAGTTCGGTCTGGTCAATCTGTCACAGTTGAAGAAGTTCTACCCATAGACAACTTGATCAGGGATTATCGTGGCCGCCGCCTTCAGACAGGCCGGTCGTCGGCTTCTCAGACCGGCTCCCCACGGCCCTGAACAACCAACTCTTCTTCTAGGGGTTTACTCGGCTTCCGTGTACCATCCAATCGGCCACCGGCACTTCCACCAAGAAATCCGCTAGCTCCTTTAGAAGACCTGCACCTCGGGGCAGAACTAGGGGCATTCTGCCCCTCCGTCCCATTTCATGCACTCGGCAGTTGTCGATGGTGAAACTCAGTGGGCCAGCTCCCCACGGTCATGAAAGAAAAACTCGATCGAGGAACATAGCAGCCACCGCCTTCAAACAGGCCGATCGTCGGCTTCTCATACCAACTCCCCAGGGCCAAGAAAGACAAACTCAATCGGGGATCATCGCGGCCGCCGCCTTCAGACAGGCTGACCACCAGCTTCTCAGACCGACTCCCCACAAGCTGACCAAGAGGCCGGTTCCCTGTGGCCGTGAGGGACAAGCACGAACGAGGCTCATCATGGCCGCTGCCTTCAGACAAGCCGGCGACCGACGTCTCCGTCCGACTCTCCACCGACTGACCAAGAGGTCAGCTCTGGACAGGTACGCTCCTTTCCTTGGTGAATCCCCTGTTATGACTCACATGTCGCACGATGCACGCATGATGCACGCACAATAAGCATATCCAACCCCTTAGTCGTCTTGCCTCGTCCATATTGGAAAGGAAGAGGGTTAACAGAGCTAGCCAAATCTTCACCCCAAATGTTCGTGTGTGTTCCGGGTCACAATCCATTGAAACATGCCTGCGTCGCTCAGTCTTAGAACCACGAAACAACTGGCTCACCATTCACTGAAAGAAACACCCAGAAGCCGGAAAATGACCTGGCCATCATCCACAGCCTGTTGCCAAATATTTACACACTCCATCGTCCAATCGGCCCACCATCGACTGCCACATCTGACATACTCGGTAGCCGCATCCACAGCTAGTGGTGAGAATAGTTTGCAGCAATAGGTGGCACATCTGACTCAAGAAGTGCTATCCGGACCTCTGGGATGAATTACCGACCCCAGGAGTGACACCAACCACATCCGGATTTCTACATCAAAAACCCGAGCACCCATCTTGTTTAACTCCGATGGCACAAAGATGGAACAGGGTGAGTAATCCAGGTTCATTCTTATCCCCATGGTCTTTGCTGATTCTGAGTGGTTACGAGATACCGACGGGAGATCACTTCTCCCCTCGAATGAGTATCCAACCTCTCATTTTTACCTAGCCTGAGTGCCACCCGACAATGAGGGAGATCACAACCTTCGACTCCCTCTAGGTAAGGTATTCCCCCTTGGACCCAACTGCGACAACGTCGGGTTATTTTGCTTGCCAACAGCATGTGGGGAGGGCTAGTAGCATTCTTTTATTTAGTTTTCTTATCTTCTATTTCGTAATAGAAAAGAACCAAAAAGAAAAAAGAAAAAAAAAGAAAAGTCAGTGGCTAGAATCCTTCTTCAATAGAAAAGAAGAGAGAGAGGAAAAATAAAAAAAACAAAACAAAAAGAGAAAAGGAAAAGAAAAAAAAAGAGAAAAGGGAAGAGAAAAAAAAAGAGAAAAAGAAAAGGAAAAGTTACTTGTTGCTGAGTCCTGAAAGCATACGGACTCCTGTGTAAGGGAAGGGTAGATCTTAGGATTCCGTCATCTGTTGGCAGTCCAATACCCGGCTTGTTGCGATTGACCAAGTATTCCTTTCTTTCAGGGCTTGGCAACCCATCAAAGTTTGCCAACACAACCGGGTGCCGGAACCCATTTGCCAACACTTCTCCCTTTTTCTCTTGTCCTAGGGCTTGACATCCTAGCTAAGTTGTCAACACAAGGCTTGGCATCCCTTACAAAAGACCTGCCAATAGTTGCGTCCTCAGTAGCATTGGGCTTAGCATCCCGCTGAAAGTCGCTTCCACCCCCGGGTTCCGATGCCCACGTTTCCGGAACCCGCATAGTTCTATCCGTCATCTCTACAATCCCAGAGCAAACTTGTGAGGAAGAATCAACATAACTATGGGCAAAAGAACAGCATTCGGATCTCTCCTCTCAACCTGTCTTGATTGCCTTAGGGTCACTTCCTCTGGACAAAGGAACCACGCTACCAAATGCACCCGTATGAATGTCCAGCGGTCCCTTTTTATTGTGAGGTGAACCACCTTTCATTCCCTTGCAGGTTCAGATAGCACTATTGGGTCGGAACAGCTACCTTGCATGGACTCCATCGCAGGCAGTCGCCTAAAAACCCCTCTACAAAACCAACGAGACAAAACACAGGAGAGAGGGTCACCAGAGAGTGTCTCAACCTCTTCAAACACCTCACCACATGTATTCACAGATAAGGAGAGGGAACGACACTCCCTTCCCACCTTTGGAAACTAACGTTCAAACGAGTGTGCAGGTAAACAAGCTAGTTGGATAGTTCAGTCGGCTGCCGCTTAGGAGACACGGCTGCCTACAAGGGGTCGACACGTCGGCCGCATCCAACATTAGGACGCTGACCATTCCTTGCAGGAACGAGGAAGGCTTGCCCACGAGCGCTGCCCAACTCAGACAGCTGGGCACCAGTACCACAACCTGCACCAGACGAGACGTCAAGTAGAGAAACAGCGGGCTGCCGGGTAAATCAGCCGGCCGCCACTCTCCAGACACGACTACCCAGGGATAGTTGACACCTCGACTGCGTCCAACGTCAGAACGCTAACCATTCCTCGCAGGAATGAATGAGGTGTCCCCGCACATCACCCAGCTCAGACAGCTAGATGCCACCGCAAAGGCCCATGCCAAACAGGATGTCACGCGGAAGGACAGCGGGCTGCCGGGTAAATTAGCCGATTGTCGCTCTCCAGACATGGCTACCCAGGGATAGTCGGCACCTTGACTGCATCCAACGTTAGAATGCTAACCATTCCTCGCAGGAACGAACGAGGTGCCCCCGCACATCACCCGGCTCAGACAACTGGACGCCACCGCAAGGGCCCGTGCTAGACGAGATGTCACGCGGAAGGACAGCGAGCTGCAGAGTAAATCAGCCAGCCGTCGCTCACCAGACACGGCTACCCAGGGATAGTCGGCACCTCAACTGTGTCCAACCTCAGAACGCTAACCATTCATTGTAGGAACGAACAAGGTGCCCTCGCACATCACCTAGCTCAGACAGCTAGACACCGCAACAAAGACCCGCGTTAGACGAAACGTTACACAGGGGAACGGTGGGCCGCTGGGTAAGTCAGCCGATTACCGCCTGCCAAACGTAAGTGCCCAGAGGGAAGGTGCTAAGCACATTCTGAAGAACGAACAGGGTGCGCCAACGCGATATCCAACTTAGACAGCTAGACACTGCTACATGCGATCCGGCTAAAATGCCACATCGCACAGAGGTAAGACTGACCGATGGGAGGAGGGAATAGCCAGTTGTCCGGTACCATCAACCGACAACCGCCTTAACGTCCTGGCTTATGCCAACACCCGACACTCCTACCGTGGTACGAATGTCCCCTCCATATCATTGCCCCACACCTTAGTCGCATACATGCACAAGTTCTTGGGAACGTGGTCTATATGAAAAATTTCATTAAGCACGATTGATATTATTTATTGTTTAGACTACAGACGCAAGACGACAGGTACACAAGGTCAGTCTGCGTTACTGTCCCTCCGGTGCCCGAGCCTCCGACGCTCAAACTTCCGGTGCTCCCGTGCGACCTCCTGGGCCTCCATCCGCTCTAGCAAGCCAACCAACTGGTCCTTGCGGTTCATTAGCCGCACCAAGACATCGTCCCGGGTGTTGAGGCGCTGAGCAGCGACTCCGTGGTAGATGAACCGGCAACCGCACTCTGACCCGGAACCCCATCGGCAAATGGCGAAGCAGCGGTAGAAGCAGTTGACCGACGCCCGGTCGACGGCCCACTAGATGTCCCAGTAGACGAGCTAGCTCGCTTAGAGGCAAGCCTCTCGTAACGACCTAGATCGATCGATGTGATGGGCCGGGTTTGGAGTGGAACCTTCTGCCGATCGTCGGTTGAGATGCGCAGGAAGCTGGCTAGCTCGACCATCGCCTCCCCAAACAGCAATTGGCTAGGAGGTCGCTGACCCGGGTAGACTACGCTCTGCATCTGGTGTCGGACCGCCACTGCCCAGTTCACTTGGCAACCCGATATCACCGTGAAAGTCGTGAGATAAGTCACCATGCTAATCACGTCCCAGTGTCCTCCCTTTGGCAGGATCGTGTTGTTAAGGATGAAGGAGACAAGATGAGCGACCGGGTTCAGGTCACAGGCCTTGACGACCCGCTGGTCTGAGTCGGCATCCACGGCAACTACCGCGTTGATGTCGTTGATACTCCAAGGGAGGCTCGGCAGAGAGGAGAAGATGTTTAGGCCGGTGAAGCGAAGGCCCAGCACCTCGAATAGGAGCGAGTTGGAGAATTCTGCCGGCCCGGCCTGGAGGCTGAGAACGAGCTGCGACTCCACCTTCGACAAGTTGGAGTACATCTCGGCCACCAGACCGAGGATGGTCTCCACACGGCGGAAATCCCGGACAAAGGGGAGCAGGCCTTGCGTGGTGAACAGCTGCTCCACCTCCAGCAGCCGGTCAAAATCAACCAGCCTACCATATAAAATGCTCCTCAGGGCCAGGCGACCGTCCACGGGAAGCACCAACTCTTGGTCGGTGTCGGGAGGTGAGACGCCATCGGCTGCTGCCTCTTCTGAGCCGGTCGCCGTGCGGTACCACGGGAGCGTCGTGCGGTACCACGGGAGCGCCATGCGAATCGACTCCACATCTGAGGCTGCGTCATAGGGGATTTCCAGTGGCACCTCAGAAGACCAGGGGAGACACCACTACCTGTCAACCAGCATCATGCAGTGCGTCTGACGCCGCGAGCTCGGGAGAGGGGCCTCGCCTTCCGCATCACCTGCCTACGGACGAGAACCGGAGGCGCCAGCATCCCCTAGCCGCTCCGACAACCACCACCGGGAAATGGCCTTGGCAAAAGAGGGATCACAGCCGCTGTCCATGAGCACATAGAGAATCCATAGATGAGCGGACTCGGCCTGGTCAGGACAGGCAAGCTCCTCCACCGACAAATTCTTTAGGGTCAGTGGCAAGATATCGAGCCACTACCGTACGGCCCTAGCAGTCAGCCATCGGACATGGCCCGTGATGTTCTTGGTTCGAGGCATTACAATGTCGAGGAGAATGAAAGGAGAAGGAAAAGATAGGGAGGTGAAGCCAACGAAGGAGAAGAAGATATGAAAAATTTCAGACGGTCTCACCTCCGTATTTATAGGCAAATCTCATCACCCGGATTCCGGTAAGCAAGGTGGCAGTTGGTTCAAAAATCGATTGAATGAAAATCAAGAAAGCTAAACGATTCCTGACAACTATGAAGGATACGACTGTTAGACGAAAATCAAGAAAGCTGGATGCAGCACATGAAAGCTCTCTCCTCACTACCCGGTTGCCGGCACCCACAAGGTGGTTGCCGTGCAACCAGCCAACTAGAAGCAAAAATCAAGGGAAGTACAACGTGACCATTCACTGCGCCGACGATAGCTTTCGCAAATGGTCTTTCACGTCACTACCCGGTTGCCAGCACCCACTAGGTGGCTGCCATGCAACCAACCGGCTAGAAGCAAAAATCGAGGGAAGTACAACGTGACCATTCACTGCACCGATGACAGCCTTCGCAAAGCAAGCATGTGAAGTCTTTCACGTCACTACCTGGTTGCCGACACCCACAAGGTGGCTGCCGTGTAACCAGCCGGCTAGAAGCAAAAATCGAGGGAAGTACGACGTGACCATTCACTACGTTGACGACAGCTTTCGCAAAGCAAGCACGTGAAAGCTTTCACCTCACTACCCAGTTGTCGGCACCCACAAGGTGGCTGCCGTGCCACCAGCCGACTAAACTCCAAAATCAAGAAAAGTACGACACGACGATTCACTGCGCCAACACCAGCTTTTGGATACAGCTCGAAAGGACTTTCCACCTCATCACCCTGCTGTCGGCACCCACAAGGTGGCTACCGTACAACCAGCCGGCTAAGCCCAACACCCCTTATGGCATCTCTCAGGTATGTGATCGAGAGTGTAAGCCCAACTCTATTTCATAACCAGTGATGGATGTTCAATAAGTGTGAAACCTCGCATGGCTTACCACTCACGCATGGAGGGTCATTCAACCCTAGGATGTGGGTTTCCTTCCACCGAGGTCATACAACCTCGCCTAGGGAGGGGCATTCTATTGACCCCCATGTGTAAACAGGTTGATCGTGCAACTAGCCGGCCCGCCGTCGGCATGCCGGTACCAACCCCGGTAGCTGGCTCCCTGTTGGCACATGCGTAAACAGGTTGATCGAGCGGCCAGCCAGCCCACCGCCGGCATGCTGGTACCAACCCCGGCAGCCAGTTCCCTGATGGCCCATGCATAGATAGGTCGATTGAGCGGCCAGCCGGCCCACCGTAGGCATGCCGGTACCAACCCCGACAATCGGCTCCCTGTTGGCACATGCGTAGACAGGTTGATCAGGCAGCCAGCCGGCCCACCGCCGGCATGTCGGTATCAACCCCGGTAACTAGCTCCCTGTTGGCCCATGCATAGACAGGTCGATCGGGCAGCCAGCCGGCCCACCGCAGGTATCCAACCCAGTAGCCGGCTCCCCAGATCCCCCAGCTAAGTAGACATGCTCCCCCTTAGGGGGTGGCCGAGTAGAACCAACCGGCCAACTACCGGCACATCAGTAAAACACCCCGATGGCCAACCTTTAACTCTCCCACCAACGTGCTGGTCCATTCATACGCCTAGTCTGACCTCTCGGTTAAACACATGGCAGCCGAACTCCTAGTCGATGCAAAGCTCCGGCTATCCGCTACAACCGATTCTCCTGAATCACCAGCTAAAAACTCCTTGCGGATCCTGATCCCGACTAGCCGGCATCTGCCTATCACGTGGCGGCTGCCAGTTAGCTACCTAAAAAGGCAAGCCAAATCAATTAGAAAGATATGACGAGATTTAATCACTTAAATCTCACAATCAATCAATCATGCCGACCGCGTGATTGAGCCGAGACATACGCCGGGTTCCATCTTTGGATCCCCCCAAAAAAGGAAGGTAATCCCTTATAAAAAGAGGGCCTTCCACCCCATTTAGGCACGCTTCCACCCTTTTAGAGAGACGCTCATTCGGACGTTGAAGGTTCTGAAGGAGAAGAGTTGCTCGGAGCCCCGACGCCCTCTCGCCACACCAGAGCGAGGACTTCCGATCACCGCCGACGACTCCCTACAGGTAAGCAACTCCTTCCTCATCATTTTACAGATGATTTAGCGACGTCTTTTCTCAAACCCCGACCATGCTGGACCTTCCCCACGCAAGGGAAAGGTCGGAGGACATGCCCGGATGTCATTCCTTCGGATACACTTTCGAAGGTACCGATAGCCTCCCTCTCGGCCGGGTGAATCCACCTGGCACAGTCAAGTTCGGTTCAGTCGTGACCCCTCTGTCGGGTCCTTTTACGTGGAAACTCGCAGTTTCCCCACGTGTTTTACACGTTTTATCCGTTTTCTGCATATTTCTTCGAGAGGTGTAAGACTACCCTCCTGATGCCCCCGAAAGGCTTTCGGGATGACGCCACCGGCATGCATCCTTGCTAGCGTTGGCCGTTCGAGCGTACGAGCATGTACGACCTGACGGTTCCCAATCTCCGGGAGGAGTAAGACCACCCTCCCGATGCCTCGGAAAGGCTTCCGGGATGACGCCGCTGGCATGCATCCTTGTCGACGTCGGCCATTCGGGCGTATGAGCATGTACGACCCGACGGTTCCCAATCTCTGGGAGGAGTAAGACTACCCTCCCGATGCCTCGGAAAGGCTTCCGGGATGATGTCACCGGCATGCATCCTTGCCGATGTTGGCCGTTCGGGCGTACGAGCATGTACGACTCAACGGTTCTCAATCTCTGGGAGGAGTAAGACTACCCCTCCCAATGCCCCAGAAGGGCTTCCAGGATGACGCCGCTGGCCTGCATCCTCACCGGCGTCAGCCGTTCGGGCGTAGGAGCATGTACGACCTGACGGTTCCCGATCTCCGAGAGGAGTAAGACTACCCCTCTCGATGCCCCGGAAGGGCTTCCGGGATGATGTCGCTGGCATGCATCCTTGCCAACGTCGGCCGTTCATGCGTACGAGCATGTACGACCCGACGGTTCCCGATCTTCGGGAGGAGTAAGACTACCCCTCCTGATGCCCCGGAAGGGCTTCCGAGATGACGCCGCCAGCATGCATCCTTGCCGGCGTCGACCATTCGGGCATACGAGCATGTACAACCTGATGGTTCCCGATCTCCGAGAGGAGTAAGACCACCCTCCCGATGCCCTGGAAAGGCTTCTGGGATAACACCGCCGACATGCATCCTTACCAGCGTCGGTCGTTTCGGCGTACGAGCATGTACGACCCGACGGTTCCCGATCTTCGAGAGGAGTAAGACCACCCTCCCGATGCCCCAGAAAGGCTTCTGGGATAATGCCGCCGACATGCATCCTTGCCGGCGTCGGCCATTTGGGCGTACGAGCATGTACGACCCGACGGTTCCCCATCTTCGGGAGGAGTAAGACTACCCTCCCGATGCCTCGGAAAGGCTTCCGGGATGACGCCGCCGACATGCATCCTTGCCGATGTCAACCGTTCGGATGTATTAGTATGTGCACCTAGGTGGTCCTCGGTCACCAGAGAATTTTCTAGTCTCCTGGGAAGACTTCCAAGATGAGACCACGTTTGGCCAGGCTGATTGTAATGGTTTTCCGTTTTAGAGCCAGAGAGAGGCCGAGATCGCCTGGGCTATCTGGGGGTGCCTAACACCTTCCCCAACAGCACCCTAAGCCTCGTATCCAGTTCTCTCATGTTTCATATAGCGTTACACAATTTTACGTCATTTCGATGGCGAAAGGACACTTCCCCATCTGGTTTTCCTTGTTTTCTACCCAAAAATAAGGTGGCGACTCCGTTCAAGAAGCCATCCACCCCACGTGGTGATGGGCTCACACAATCACCTTTCAATTCTGTTTACCTTGGTCCATCTGCTGGCGGAGCTGACGGAAACCCATGGGCTTTTGGGTGACAGCCGGATGAAAGAGAGGGTACACTTTAACTTAAGACATGATTGGGGTGTTTATCATCTTTAAAACCTTGGGGTTGTTTTATGAAAACTTCTTCCTGAATGTGTCCATTCGAGAAAGTACTCTTAACATCCATTTGAAATAATTTGAATACATAATGACTTGCATAAGCTAATAAAATTTTGATTGAGTCCATTCTAGCTACTGGTGCAAAGATTTCATCATAATCTATATCTTTTTGTTGATTGTAGTCTTATACTACCAACCTTGCCTTATTTCTAACTACCTTCCCATCTTCATCTAACTTATTTCTAAAGACCCATTTAGATCCTATGAGATCTTTATCAACAAATCTCTCTACCAATTCTCATATTTCAAATTTTTTTAACTGATTTAGTTCTTATTGCATAACATTAATCTAGAATTCATCTTTTAATGCTTCAATTATGTTTTTAGGTTCAATGGTTCACACAAAAGTACAATATTAACATTCTTCAATAACTTTGCTTTTGGTTTGCACTCCTCTAGAAATATCACCTACAATCAGTTCCTATGGGTGATTAGGAGTTAATCTCCAGTTTTTATCTTGTGTTTTAATATCATTTGATTTTTCTTCAGTTTCCTCATCACCATTGTCTATTATTAATTTTTCCATTTTATTTTCTAGGGATTCATCAAAGGTAACATGAATGGATTCTATGACTTTTCTATGCTTTTCCATATATACCCTATAGCCCTTACTATTTGTTGAATAGCCTACCATTTTTCCTTCTATAGTTTTCTTATCAAATTTATCTCCTTTATCACTAGTATGTAGTACAAAACATTTGCTTCCATGTCTTAAAGTACCCTACATTAGGTGATCTTCCATACCATAGTTCAAAATGGGTTTTGTTTAAGATGGATCTAATGTGTACTCTATTTATTATATAACAAGAGGTACAAACTGCCACAGCCCATAGGAACATAGGAAGTTTGGCCTCATTTATCAAGGTTCTAACCATTTCCCGAATGCTCCTATTTTTCCTCTCAATAACTCCATTTTATTCAGGAGTTCTTGGGCATGAGAACTCATAGTTTATCCCCATCTTATTACAAAAGTTTTCAAAAAATTCATTTTCAAATTCCCTACTATGGTCACTTCTAATTATTTTAATATTTTCTTCCTTTTTATTTTGTATTTTAACACAATTTTTAAATTCACTGTTACCCTTCTTTCCACCCAAATGATGGTTGGAGTTAATTAAGAGAATAACAAGCACATGAGACTTGAGAAATAAGTTGAAAGTTATAATTAAAATATCGGAGTTGCCACCTTATTTTATTGGAAAACAAGGAAAACAAGAAGATGAAGAGAATGTACTCTTCAACTTAAGAATGAGATGTTAAATCTCCAAAAAATAAAAATAAAAGGTTTGCTACTCAGAGATAGTGGGTAAAGATCCAGGGTACTGGTGGGGTAGGTGTTAAGCACCCCCAACCAGCTCAGTATAAGCTGGCCTCCTTACTATTATCGATGCACAAGCTAACTAAAATGCTTGGAGAACTGTAAAGGAAATATCCGATTGTGTAATTAGGAGTTTCTTGATGTGCCATAATCCAACTAGTTTCACAAGAAGCTAAAATGTAGCCACTAGAAAATCGGTAGAGTTAGCCAAAGAATAGTGAATTTGTCTTGAGGCCACATGAGGACTCAAGGGGAAGTTCACCAGTCCTAGCGAACTTCCACCCACCTTTGGTCGAAGCCATGGGCGACCAAGGGGAAAGGAAAACTTGCAAGTGACCTTAAAAACACAAAACAACATGTAAAACCATGAGAGGGGAGTAACGTCTTGCTCAGGAAAACTGGTTGCCTAATGCAACAAGGAAAATGTCCCTACTCAAGGAAATGCTAAAGATATCCCTCCCTTACCTTGGGTGGTATACATGTAAAACAAGAAGGAGAGGGGGACTAAGGGTGATCAAAAACACAAAATAACATGCAAAACCATGAGAGGGGAGTAACGTCTTGCTTAGGAAAACTGGTTGCCTAATGCAACAAGGAAAACGTCCATACTCAAGGAAATGTTAAAGATATCCCTCCCTTACCCTAGGTGGTGTACATGTAAAAAAGGAAGGAGAGGGGGACTGAGGGTGATCCCCGAGGGAGGAAAGGGCTTCCCTTGGTTGAAGCCATGGACGACCAGCGAGATAACTATCAGTAAAAGACCTGTCTCTCCCCTTCTTGTCAGTGGGAACAGGGAAGAGGATGACTAACCTGTAGGAAGGTTGGGCTAGAGTCATCGCCAATGAGCTCTCCTGCACAGACGGTTGATCGTTGAGGAAGATCAGTAGTTGGACGAATGAGTAGTTACCATTGGGGAAGCTGGATCACCTAGACACTCAAATAGCAGCAAAATCGAAGAGTCGAACCTCCCCTTAGTGGCAAGGGGGGATCTATTTATAGGCTAAGGTCACGACGTTCTGCAAAGTTGGACCATCGGTCATAGGAAGGTCACATGTCACACACATTACATTGATTGAGCGACGGTTGGGCTCGTCGAGCTTCTAGAGTCATTTAGAGGCGCTGACACTCTAGGCTAGAATTTCACCACTTTAGCCAAAATTTTGCCTTCTCTGCTGTGAAAGGCCAGCGCTCATTGGTTCGTTG
>JAMKPZ010001887.1:0-53115 GCA_024699675.1 Amphibolis antarctica
AAAAAAAAACCTCAAACATGCTAAAGATGATGCTTGGATTGAATGCACTTGCAAGACTTGTTGAAAAATATTCAATGGGTGCAAAAAACGAGAATTGAGAACTTAAGTGTGTAAGAATACTTAGGATTGTAAAAGGTATCTTAAGAATACTTAGGTTTCTATTTATTGGTAAATCCCAGTCATTAATGGCTAGATTATAAGTCTAATGGCTACATTTTCTCCTAAAACAGAATTTCGAATTTGATTTCGTAATTCTGTTTTTACCAATGGTCATATTTCTAAGGGTGATATTTTTCAATTCAGAATTTCATTAAACATTCTGACATGTATTGGATGGAAAAAATGCAAAAATGGAATTCTAAATTTCCATTTCAGATTTCCTTTTTTCTGTGAAAGTGAAACCCTATCTATTAGTCTAGGAATGAAAAATGATGTAGGAAAATGAAGTTCTGAAATCCACTGGATGAGGTTAAAGAAATTGGTTTACTATAAATCGGAATTCCGTTTCTGCAAAATGGATAATGGATTTTCTTTGTAAAAAATGCAATGGTACTTAGTGGGTGTTTGCGCCGCTTGGAATTGGTTGGAAAGGAAATGAAATGAATTCATTTTCCAAATGTTGATGTTTGTACATGTCAGAATTCGTTTCCCCTCATTTCTACTGCACTGTTCACGCAATGTTAAGCGGTGGAAATGAAACCTCGATGTTGGAGATGGGATTTGTGTGGAAATCACTCTCAGCCTTGCACCCACTTGCCTTCGCTCGTCACCACAGCCATCGACCTCGCCCTAACGGTCGCTCTCGCCTGTGTGCCCACACTTGCCCCCTGACATCGTTCTCACCTCTACGCTCACCTCTACGCGTCACTATAGCCATTGACCTTGCCCGAGCATCTACAGTGCCTCGACGGCCACTCTCGCCCCTACGCTCGCTCTTGCCCTTACCACCGCTCTTGCCCTTGCGCACCATTTGTCACGCTCTCTCCAATGCGATCTCCAACAGCCTAACCCTCCTGGCATGTAGATGTTGATTGTTTTCATTGATTTCCTTCCAATAATAGTTCCAAGATGATTTTTTTTCAAGTTACGAGAAAGGACATTGCAGATAAAATACATGAAGAGATAATAACGATGATATAAGCAAATAGAAATATGTGATCTTCATTTGTAGAAAGACTTGTACATTATTTCAAACAAAAATATGTTTATTTTATGTACTTCATTATATTAATTATATATTTGAAAATTATTTAATAATTTAAAATAAATATTCTTATATTTATTAATTTTTAAATGTTCATTTTCCTTTAAAATTCCTATTTTTATATTTATTTTATATTATAATAATATTATTTAAATTACATTAAATAATAATAATTTAATTCAATTCTGACATATGCATAAACACGAATATTCCTAATTCTGTTCAATTCCAAGAGGTACACAAATAGCTTTGCATTGGAATTCATTTCCATTCAATTCAATTCCGTCACTGAAATGAATTTCTGCCAATTCATTTCTGTCCAATTCCACGTGCACAAGCACACCTTTAATGTGTTGGAACATGTCCGCTGGATTGTGCTTGATGTTGATCTTCAAAATCTCTATTCTGTCTTCACTTCTGAGAAAGTGGTACCTGACATCAATGTGTTTCGTGCGATCATGAAACATATTGTCCTTTGTTAAACAAATGACATTAAGATTGTCATAGAAAATATCAGCTCTATCAATCTGCACTCCAAAGTCTCCAAGTAGCCATTTCAACCAAATCCCTTCCTTTGCGGCCTCAGTCATTGCCATGTATTTTGTCTCAGTAGTAGAAAGTGAAATAGTAGGCTGAAGTGTTGACTTCCAACTGACAACTGAGTCTGTCACAATGAAAACATAACCTGTCAAGGATCTCCTCTGATCAACATCACTTGCATAGTCGGAATCAGAAAATCCAGCCATGTTGCAGCTTTGCTTGATGCCATATATCAACCCTACATCAGGTGTTCCCTTCAAATATCTGAAAATTCTCTTCACGGCCTGCCAATGCTCCTTGTCAGGATTTGACATGTACCTGTTGACAACACTAAGATGATAAGCTAAGTCAGAACGAGTACATACCATGACATACATCAAACTGCCAATGGCCTGTGAATAAGGGACACGCTCCATATGCTCATTCTCTGATTGAAACTGTGGAGACATAGTTGATGACAAACAAAGATTCCTGTCAAAAGGCGTCCCAATGACTTTACATGAAGTCATACTAAACTTGCTAAGAATCTTCTCTATATAGCTGTGTTGATGGAGAAAGAGTCTTCCTGCTTTCCTATCTCTTTGTATCTCCATCCCAAGTATCTTATCAGCTGGGCCAAGATCTTTCATTTCAAATTTAAATTTCAAGACATTTTTCAAATCTTGTATCACCTTGATATCCTTGGCTGCAATCAAGATATCATCTACATACAAGAGCAAATATACATGTGTGCTACTTTCTAATTGTTTAACATACACATGAATCATAGCAGCTACGAGTAAAACCAACTTTAGTAATAAAAGTATCAAACCTTTTATACCACTGTCTAGAAGATTGCTTAAGTCTATACAAGGATTTCTTCAGCTTGCAAACTAGGTCTGATTTCTCCTTGGTAACAAAACCTGTTGGCTATTCCATCTAAATTTCCTCTTCTAAGTCACCATGCAAGAGGACTGTCTTCACGTCAAGTTGCTCTAACACGAAGTTCCTTGCAGTCACAATTGCTAGGAGCATTCTAATAGACGTGTGTCTAATTATTGGTGCAAAAACATCATTGTAATCAATACCTTTTTGCTGTGAGTAGCCCTTAGCTACCAATCTCGCCTTGAACTGCACGCCTTCACTACCTTGTGTTCCTATCTTTCTTTTGAACACCTACTTGCAACCAACAATGTTCTTGGCTCTAGGACGCTTCACCAAATTCCATGTATGATTTTTGTGAAGGGATTGAAGCTCTTCCTGTATGGCAGCTATCCAGTTTGCAACATCCGGGCCTCTAATGGCAGCAACATAAGTGGGTGGGTCAACCTGTTCTTCCACCTCACTCGCTACCTGCAACGCAAAAGCAATTAAGTTGCTATACCCGTACTTGATCGGAGGTTGGGTGACTCTTCTAGGACAGTCCTTAGCTATGCACCTGGGTGGAATTTCTTCCACATCATCCCCACTGCTGCCATCAACTTCATCTGGCGAGTCCAAATTAGAAGTCACCTATTCAGAACTAGTAGACTGTGACAAAGAGAACTCCACTTGCTCGGGAGTGTTGGGCTGATTTATAACGGCTGGCTTCTCTCCATTTTGCATCAATGAAGTCTCATCAAATGTGACATCACGACTGTGTATCATTTTGCCTGACTTTATATTATAGATTCTATAGCCCTTTACTCCCATGCCATATCCCACAAAGATGCCCTTCTTGGCACGTGGTTCTAACTTACCATTGTTGACATGGTAATATGCAGAACATCCAAATATCTTCAACTTGGAGTAATTTGCTGTCCTGTTCATTCATACATTATATGGTATTTTGTGTTCTATACCACTGGAGAGTGACTTGTTGACAAGATAGGAAGCTGTGTTGACAGCTTCCGCCCAAAACTTTTTGTCCAAATCGGCATGAGAAAGCATACACTTAGCTTTCTCCAACAACGTGCGGTTGAGGCATTCTGCAACGCCATTCTGTTGTGGAGTGCCTCTAACAGTGTGGTGCCTCGTGATACTTGCCTCATTGCAAAAATTATCAAAATCATAAGAGTAGAATTCCAATCCATTGTCAGTTAGGTATTCCATTTTCCTGCCAACTTAGTTCTCAATTTGAGTCTTCCTCTGCTTGAAGCTCTTGAAAGCCTCACCTTTATGCTTCAAAATGAAAACCCATGTTATACGTGAATAATCATCTACAATGGAAAGGAAATACCTGGAACCTGTAAGGGAGGGTTGTTGGGAAGGTCCCCAACAATTTGCATGGACATAATCTAATGTCCCTTGAGTGGTATACTCTCCTTTCCTAAACTGCACACGTCTCTGCTTCTCATAGATGCAATGCTTGCACAAACCTACGTCAATGAATTTGTGTCCATCCAATTTACCCAAACTGCTGAGTTTCTGCATCCCTCTCTACCCCAAATGACCCATCCTTGAGTGCCAAACTGCTGAAGTGGTTTGCTGATCATTTATAGCTGCGGTAGCATCTCCTACAATTGGAGAGCCCTGAAAAGTGTACAAAGGCCCATTCTTGACTCTTTTCATCACCACCAAGGAGCCCTTTGAGACAAGCAACTTGCCTCCACCTCCTGAGTACTTGAAGCCTTTGGAATCAAGTGTCATCAAGGAAATCAAGTTCTTTCTCAACTTAGGAACATACTATACATCTTCAAGAGTTCTCACTGTGCCATCATGCATTCTGAAATGGATTGTGCCAACACCTGCTTTGGTACAGACGTCATCATTGGCCAAGGTAACCTGTCCACCATCAACCTGCTCGTATGTGTGAAAGAACTCCCTATTTGGAGTCATGTGGTGTGATGCACCAGAGTCTAAGATCCAACTCTGATCTGGGTAAGCACTGCAAGAAATTGTGAGAGAGTAATCACCTTCTGATGTTGAGTCCTCTTTTTCTACCACGACAGCATTTGCTTTTGACTTCAACTTGAGACAGTTTGTCTTCTAGTGTCCCTTCTCCTTACAGTAGTTGCAAGTATCTTTTGAGTACTTACTTCTAGACTTACTTCTGCCCCTATACTTATTGTTGTTGTTGCTTCTTTGTTGTCAGCCCTTAGCATCCCCATGATGTACTGACAAACCAGAAGTACTTGCCTCATTGCTTCCATGCTTGACCATGTGCCTCAACTCCCTTGAGTGAAGGTTAGATCTCACTTCCTCTAACGTGATTGTGTCCCTATCAACTACAAAAGATTGTACAAAATTTTCAAAAGACAGCGGAAGTGAGATAAGTAAAATGAGAGCAGCATCCTCATCCTCAATGGTCACACCTATATTTCTTAACTCTATGAGAATTGTATTCAACTGATCCAGGTGCTGTTTGAGGGGTGTACCCTCCTTCATTCTCAATGAAAACAATCTTTGCTTAAGCAATAACTTGTTGGTTAGGGACTTGGTCATATATAATGTCTTTAGCTTGTTCCACAACCCTAAAGCTGTGGGCTCATCAACAATCTCAATAATAACTTTATTTGACAGACAAAGTAATATGGTAGAGTGAGCTTTTTCCTCTTATTGCTCATACTTTACAGTTTTCTTATTCATAGTTGACTCCTTGTTTAAGGGAGTCCAAATGCCCTGTTGTTTAAGTAGAACTTTCATCTTGATTTTCCATAAACTGAAGTTATTTTTTTCATTGAATTTATCAACTTTCAATGTTGGAATTAACATTGTATTCTTAAAGTAAAATGATCCAACCAACAAACAGCAACCACAATAATAGCAGCAAATAAGTTGCAACTTCCGTGTATCAAAGGTGCATGCCTGAAAGGTTATCCAACAAAAAATTTCAGAAATCAAATCACCAATTGCCAAACCTAAAAAAAATTGCAATTTTCAGGGCTATTCAACACTTCAAACTCCACCTCAAATGGATCAAATCACTCGATTTGAAACAACAAATGACGAGTCCCAAAAAATTGAGATGGTGAGAACCCAAAAATTGGCAAAACTGACCTAGGCGACTGGAGTAGGAAAACGGGGATGGTTGGTGCTAGGCGAGCACGCGCTGGCCTGGACGCGTGCTGGTCTAGGGCACGTGCGGGCGCATGCTGGCCTGGACGCGTGTGGGAGCTGCTGCACGCGGAAGGGGGCTGGATGCACGCGGGTGTGAGCTGACCTGGTCACGGTTGCGCACGGAAAGGGGCTGCATGCGCACGGAGTTGCATGTTGACGGCTGCTTTGTGGACAGATCTGCGCGAACGGGACTAGATCTCCTTTGGTTGGTCGTCGGTTGCTTCAAACGGGGACTGGATCTCCTCTTCAAGAACGACCTCCTTCTCCACAATTGCTCTGATACCACTTGTTGAGCGTGGTATACCAAAAACACAGCAAAAACTAAGGGAGAAGACGACAAGAAAGGAAGGAAGAGGAAGAAGAAGAAAATAACAGATTTACATGGTTCACTCAAGTTAGGGCTAGTCCACGGATGGAGAGGGGAGGTTGATATCTTCTGATTTTCGGGGGAGGCTACAAGAGGGGTTTCAGCACATTCTCCATGACCCTTATGGGAAAACCCTAACCTTATATATAGGGCTTTGGGTATCCCTTATGGTACAATGACCAAAATGCCCTTATTCTAAGCTATACAACATTTAAGACACATAATACAAAGGTGAAATACAACAATCAACAAAAATGGTGGTTTAATCAAAATATGGGTTGGTTAGATTGCCAAGTCATGTCAGTTTAACCATATGCAACATGTACTGTGTAGGAATGTTAGTTTATACTTAGGGCCATTGGTCTTTTTTTTGTTGACTTAAGATCTCTGCTCTAATTGTCTAAAATTGTTGATTTGTTAGTTTGGATTGGTGGTTTGATATTCCGTAGACATAAAATGCACAAGTATATGTCTATAAGCATTGGTTCATTTTTCAGGGCCATTAGTCTGTTTATCTTTGGACATCTTATATAGCTTAAGTGAAAATGTGATATGCTCTAATTTTAGTATGCACGTAAAGCAAGAGCATTCTTCCTACACATGTACATCTAAACACATAGACACACTTGAGTCTTCATCTTCTTAGTCTTGGTCTTTAAGCGTTCATCTCCTTAAGCTTTAAGTTTTGCCCTTCATACTTTAATCATGTCTTCATATCTTCATGTGATCCTTAAGAATCCTTGATTTTGATGTCTTAGCTAGTGTTCTTCTAATTATCATGACTTGACCAACTTGCCTTGATTCTTCTAGTACAACCACTTAGACTTACATTACAATACATATACATTTACAATAACTTTGACGTTATTAAAACATCATAACATCATAGTACATATACATATTCTGACACTCATATCTTGTTTGTGCCATAGATCGATATTTGGCTTTTGCATTGGAAAGGACAATTACATTTTGTTTCTTGTTGCACTTAGTAATTAAGTTTCTTCTAACATATATGCAATAATTAGAGGTAAACTTTTGATCTCTAGCATATCTCGAGCTTGAGAAGGCTTCAACCTGAAGATGACCAAGTTTTTTGTAGATTAAACCTTGTCTAGGAGCTCCTTTAGCATAAGAAAGGATTAAAATTATTGTTTCTCAATGAACCTTCATAGGTTATTGCATAAATTGGGAAAGAAGTCTAACTGCAAAGGTAATATTTGGATTTGTAACTATAAGATAAATCAAATTCCAATAAATTTCCTATATCTGTAACAAATTTCTAGGACCTCAAACATGTCTTTAGGCTTACACTCTAAAAGTTTGGTCTCCTTTAATAGATCTAGAACATACTTTCTTTGTGGAAGAGAAATCTTTCCTTTGGTAAGTAAACTCTATATCAAGGAAATGACTAGGTCATCCCATATTTTTGGTGACAAAATGAGCAACAAAATGCACCTTTGTTGTTGCTATGCCCACTAATTCATTACTTGTCATTGGAATATTATCCACATAAATAGCAATAATGATGTGTACACTTCTATACATCTTATAAAGATTGCATGATCTATTTGACATTTGGTAGATTCTCCTATACAATTTTACTAAACTTTGGAAATCATGCCCATGGACTTTGCTTGAGCCCATAGATTGCCTTTTTTAGAAGACATACCATATTTTGCCATTTAATAACATACCTTGGAGGTTGCTCCAATGAGACTTGCTTATGTAAATTGCCATATAGGAAGATGTTCTTGACATCTAACTGATGCATTTTCTAGTGATAATCTTTGCATTAGATGGTTTTGGAGCCAGTATTCGTATTTTTCGAGAAACAAAAGCTTTCATCTCCTTATCCATAGTAATCCTCCACTAAGGTAATTGATAGACTTTAGATTAGTTTTTGAGAATAGACTTTGATGTAACATTGAGGGTAGAAGTTTGAAGACTTGGTGATAGGTGAATATAGGCAACAAATTTTAAAATAGAATGTGTAGTACAAGTTGTGGTATCTTTTTGTAAGACTATAGGAAGATTTGTAGTGTTAGGTAGTGGTGAACCCATGGTTTTAAAAATCGAGAGTTGCCACTGAAATTTTGGCTATTCATCTTGGTTTTCAGTTTGATCGATAGCAATACATATAGTATTGTCGAAAATATGACGAATCAAATGATTCATCATTGTCGATTGAATGTTCGATCCAAGTTATTGTTTAGTTCCCATAGGTTGGATTGGTTGATCCATCAAAAGGATCAATCCAATGTATAACACTTGATGCTTTCATTAAAGAGTCAAATTGCATTACTGATGTTCAAAGCCTTCATTAAACACTTCTCGATTGTGAAAGTGTAAATTGGTTGTGGAAGACTTTGTGGAAACCTTGCGTCATCAGTTTATAAACCCATTAAGGTTTTTAGGTGTAGGTTGGACTCTCAATCGCTCGAGAAAGATGAGTTCTTACTTGTAGCATGTGAGAGGAAAGGGGAAAAAAAGAAAAAGAAAGAAAAAGGGAAAAAAAGAAAAAAGAAAAAGAAAAAGAAACACATTTAAAAGAGAAACAAAAAGAAAATAAAAAGTAAAATATTATTACATAAAAATTATGTTTTAAAAAAGAGTAGAATTATTGTAAAATAAAAATCATGTTTTTTAATTGTTTTAAAAATTTATATTTGCTAATGAATAACATTGCTCATTTATATTCTCGCAAATTATGTTTTCTACTTTTTAAATTAATTCATGTAAGAAATTTTAAAATATTTTAATTACATTATAAAAATAAAAATTTATAATTTACCATAAAATCTTATAATCAATTAAATTTTAATTATTAAAAGATATAGAAAAGTAAAAAAAACATGGTGTTAATGAGATAAGTAATGGTAAGTACAATGTCAGAACACAAGTATATGAGAACTTGCATATGCATCATGAGTGTGAGCAACATTTGGAATGTTGATAATTGCATTCCATCACACCATTCTACTGTGAGATATGTGCATAGGTGGTTTAATGAATGTTGCCAAGAGAATCACAAAATTTCTGAAGAGCACTCTGCTGAAATGTTGATACTGTGTTAGGGTTTGGGGTTTTGCTAATATGTTAATCGTTATTTTATATTGCTTATTATGTATATTTATCTAAAATCTGTTTGGTGCATTAGATTGCTAGGTACCTAGCTTCAAACTATTAATGTTTTCTTGCAGGCTGGACTTGTAACAACCCTTAGCACAAGAACGACTGTAATTGGTGCAACAAATCCAAAAGGCCTATATGATCCAAATCAATGTACATGCTTTTAAACTTATTTTACTTAATGAACATTTTTGAGTATGGCATTATTTCTCTTAGCCCTCCATTTATTTGGCTTAGACATCTATTAACCAGTGATTGTTACATTTAAATTTAATGTACATCTCAATGCTTGAAAATTCTAGTCGCAAGGATCATTTAAGAAAATTCTAAATCTGATTTCTCCAAGAAATTTTTAGTTGACTTTGGTGCTTATTTCTACCTGCCAGGGATCCATCTAGAGAAGGGTGTTCAGGATTGAGACCCAGTAAATGGTCCATTAGAGATATTTAAGTTGAGTTACAGTAGAGATATCTTGATTGAATGAAAAGGGACATTGGAAGCTTCTTGTTTATCCATGCAGGTCGTTCAATTGGACCAAGAAAGTGGCAACTGCTCTTTGACTTGTGGATTGTTAGAGCTGTTAGAGATACAACTGTATCTTAATACTTACCATGGAATTTTGGTTTAATTCAGTTATCACCGATTTGGATCAGTTTTGCCAAACAGCGATCCTCATTTCCATGTAAATTGTGGATTACATGGTTTCAGCCTATAACAAATATCAGATCTAGATTGGTGGATTGTTGGCTCCATATGTTTTTTTCGAAAGTGGACTTATTCGATTCACCAATCCTTTAAAGGCTTTGGTTGATAGTTGCAGTAAACATGCCCTCTGTTCCTGCTGCTATCCAGACTGTTTTCCTCTTTTCTTGTTTTCCTCTTTGATTGGCTGAATCTTGAAGGGAGGTGATTAATCTAAATTCCAGTGGTATGTTTCTGCCAGGAAGTTCTGGCTCCAACTTTGGTTTCTCTTCTACTTTGAGGTGATTTCTCGTCTCATTAGATCTATGTTCTTTATATTAATTTTGTATTCATTTTTGGTTAATATTCAGATTTTTATATTATTTAAATTGAAATTGCATATATCTTAGCTAAATGTGCTTATGTTGCAAAATTTGTAAGAAATTTTAAATTAGTTTTTTTTTGAATTTTCCTGACATTATTTAGAATATCCATTTTTCATGGATTTATAAATTAAATGTAAATCAAATTCACTAGTTCTACATAAATATACAAAGAAATTGTAAATAAAATTTTACAGCTATTTTCCTTGATTTTTTTTGAAATTTCTATTGTCTAAATCATATATAGATGATCCAAAAATTGTATTATTTTCTGATTTTCTGTATAGATGATCCAATAACTTTAGTTCAGTTATTATTTTCTGATTTTCTTCAAATTTTTGTTTTTCAAGGATTTTTACTCTGTAGCATATTTGATTGCCTGATATTTCTTCATATTTATAAGCATATTTGATTAATTGTGAACCTAACAAACTTTATTTCAATTTTATTGTTGCATTTTTGTAGCTTTATTTATCAAAATATTTGCTAAAAAAATTATCAAATTGTTGACTAGAGAGGTACTTGACATGTGGGAAGAGGCTCCTGAGTCTATGATTCAGGGATCATTGGAGGCATGCAAGGCAGTACCTAAATTTGTGGTAAAGGTATGCGCACTCATGCAGTGGGAGGTTGTACCTGCATTTAAAGGAGGCAATCATAGTCGACTTGTGAGATTGTGCTAGTGGGTCTTAATGAAGGTGTATCAAAAATACTAGCAGTCTTAGTGTTGATATGAGCAGTTTGTGGTTTCAAATGAGGAAGTTTTTCCTAACATCATTCAGAACAATATCTAAATTTACCACACCATTGGCACTTGGGGTGTTGATGATCTCCACATCCTCCCCCAGTGCGACTTCGCCTTCTACTACTTCAAGCAACCAAGGTTGACTGATAGCCACCACTAGGAATAGATAGTGATTGTGTAGAGATACGCATGGCCTTAGCAAAAGTCTCATCAAGATCTAACATCTGATCTGTCGCCAAAACTTGTCTTCTAATTTAGTATGCAATGTTAGGATTGGCACTGGAGAGATAGACTGCTATTGTAAGCTCTTCATGGTAGCTCTGAAAGGTATCAATGTCGGTAGTAGGGGGTTGGTAAAGGTTCAGTTCATTTATCAGCCCTCGAAAAATAATGTAGTGCTCCTGACAGGTCTTATCTCTTTGTTGGAGTTGAAATGCTCATATACTTGAAATGTCTTTGAAATATTCTTTTCGTAGCCATAATTGCGATGTAAGGTGTCCCATATTTTCTTGGCTAGGTGCATCATGGTAACTCCAGGTATAATTGTAGGCTCCGTACTAGCTAACATCTAGGAAATGATAGCTGCATTGTCTGCACACTAGTTGTTGTAGAGTGGGCTATTCACATTAGGTGGTGGCTTCGTCAAATGTTGCAGTTGACGGTGAACAATCATAATGGTCTCAAAGCTTTGGGCCCAAAGAATGTAGTTAGGGCCATTAAGTTTTTTAGTGACTCCTGGAAAGTTGCGAATGAGGAAATCACCACAGGATGTGCTAGACAAACTAGAGGTACCAACGGTGGAGGTGGTGCTAGATGGGGCCATGATAGGAAATGAACCAATTTACCGTCAGAAGGTGGAGACATGATCATTATATTAGGTTTTATTTTTTTAAGGTTATATTATATTAGGTTAGGAAAGAGGGGGATTGTAGCAACCAAACCATACCAATATGCCTACTCACAAGGTAAGGAGCTAGAAAGGCAGCTAGAAGAGTATTCAAAAAGAAGCCAAATACATTACAACATTAGTGAGTTTGCTTTATCGGCATTATTGGTTAAGAAAAAAGATGGTACGTATAAGATGCGCATAGATTATTGAAAGCTAAACTGAAACACAGTAAAGGACAAGTACCACGTGCCAATTGTTGATGAATTATTAGATGAACTTGGGAGGGCCAAGTGGTACTTAAAAATTGACTTGAGGTTGGAGTATCACCAAATTAGGATGATTGAAGAAGATGTACATAAAAAAACATTTTGAATGCATGATGGCCACTACGAATTTGTATTAATGCCATTTGAACCATGTAATTGTGTGCATCAAAAATTACAAATGTATGTTTGTAATCTTATATAACTTAGATTTTGATGACTAATGGCTGGCCTAATTACTTGACCAAAGGTGGTCAAGGGCTTTGGAGTCACCACCTAGTTTTTATGTTGAAAATTAGAAAAACAAAAGGGTGAGGACCGGAACCTGAAGCAATCCTCATGAACTATTTAGTCAAGGCCTAAAATTTAGGGCTTTTACTAGGTTTTGGGTAAGGACTTAAGGTATTTATAGAGGAAGGTGTTAGACATCCCTATGTACCTGATAAAAATCAGCCTTCGTTATTTTCCATGTAGATTTGTCTCAGGAAATAGGGTTTTGGTTGTTTGATTAAGTGTTTTGATGTTGTAGAGTAAAAGTTGGGTTAGTTTGACCTAAACTGCACATTAAAAAGGGATTATGTTCTGGTTGTTCATGATTTAATGTAACAATGGTTATTAAAGGTTGGATGTTTAAATGAAAAATTAAATAAAATTGAAATAAAAATGTTCATGCTGATGAAATTAAAAGTTACTGAGATGAAAATCGACATGCTGTAAAATACTATTGTAAATTGTGGTTAAACAGCAAAAGGTAAATAATCAAGCTAAAAAAAGGTGTTGATGATGAACAAACAAGTGATGAAGTGATCTAAGCATAACAATGAAGACGATAAGAGCAACAGAAAATGTAACTTCAGAAATGAGGGCTTGCATAATGATCGATAAAGGGCTCTTACATGTTGAAGAGGGACTGGGGTGAGAGACCTTGCTGAGGGTAGACAAGTGAAGGATGTGGAGAGGAGATGAACTGGGACGAGCTATCCTCCCTCTGTTTCTCCCTTACGCTCCTCCTCCTTCCTCCTGTGTAGTTCCCCCGTTTCTAGTTGTCTCTCTTTTTGGGGTCTCCCTTCTTTTGTCTTCTTTGTTTTTTAGTTTATAAATTTTCTTTTTTAAAATACTTAACCCATACCTACTCTGCCCCATTTTGAGTAATGCGTTTCATGCTTACTGCCATGTTATCTATGGTCTAACCTAGAGACATGGTCTTGGCTGACTATCAGTGAATAAAACCAAGAAAACTAGATTGATGCACCTTACTGCAATCTTCTGAAGAGGGCAAAAAAATTCTGCCATTGTATTGGACTTTACTGCCAAATATGCAAGGCCATGTTTTGAATAGATAAAGACGTGGTGTTGAAATTGAGGGGTGGGAGTGCTGTAAGAAAACTTAAGTGTTGTTGCAAAAGTGCTTGTGTGTTGACGAGAAGGAAAATGCATGGATTATAAAGATACTGAAAATTGGACTATTGAGGTACTAAAAATAAAACTAATGAAGATGAAGATGCAACTGTTGAAAGTAAAGATAAAGTGATATTGCTGAAGATGTTGATAAAATAAGATTATTGACAAGTTGGTAAAGTGATTGGAACAAGGATGTTTTAAAGCTGCAATGCTAGAAAAATTAAGGTGAAGAATGAAGAAACTGTTTAAAGGTAAGCAAAGTGTTTAAAGACGCATGATTCAAAGTTTAGAAAATTTATGTTAAAATGCCGAATAACCTAGTTTACTTTGAAAAAATCAATATTAAACTAAGTTAATAGCTACAATAAAGTTGGATAGCTTGGTGCTAAGTTGGGATAAACTGTTAAAAACTTAAAAGATGAATAGTAGTAAATCAGGTAAAAGTGCTACAGTAGGATTGGGTAACTTAGTAAAAAACTGGTTTTGCCAATGGAATTTGTTATAGTAAAATCAGGTAAACCGGTAAAAATCAGGTTAGCTAATAAGAACATGCTTTTAAGCTATGGTAAAATATAGGGTAAGCCAGTGAAAAGTCGGGTAACCCAACAGAAATCTGCACTAATGAACAATGATATTTCGAGTAGAAATAAGTGAAAATTTTCGATACAAATGCAATATAATGACTAATGAAGATTGACGAAACAAGTGCAATAAGTAAGAAATATGTTTAAGATATTGATGAAGGTGATGCTTGATAAGAACGCAATGAAGCTTCATGTTGGGCAAACCATAACATTAATGAGTCTCAAGGGATTTCAGTAATTTGGGGCATTTGAAAGCAAAGTTGCATGATCAATTAAAGAGAGTGAAAGATACTGAAGCAAACAAAAATGTGGTGCAAGTGTAATGGAAATCAACTACATGACAAGTAGGTGAATCTATAAGGTCAATAAATTATATGGCTGATGAGGCAAGTGGAGGTACCGATAAAAAGGCTAATCCAGTAAAATTCAGAATTTAGTTTCTTTGGAAAATGGATATTCGAATTTTCCTATGTAAGGTGACGGTGAGTAAAACTATTGTTAAAAATAAAAATTCTGATGGGAAGGAAATTGCATGATTGTTGATATTAAGTAAAGGTGTTGCTGAAAATAGCAATAAAAATGTTGGTGAAGATGAAAATGAAAGTGCACAGATGATGAAGGTGCTGAAAATTGAACTACTGAAAGTGAAGATACTGAAAATAAAATTATTGGAAATAAAGATGCTGGAAATAAAGCTGATAAGAGTGTAGACATTGAAAATAAAACTGATGAAAATTTAAATACAGTGCTATTGCTGAAAATGTTGATGAAAGAGAGATGTTGCAAATATTGGAAAAAAATGCAATGTTGAGGATATTATTGAAATGATAGTGTTGCTGAACTGATATTGTTGATACTGATGAAATAAAATAGTTGGAAGTGCTGTTAAAAATGACATTGCTGAAAATACTGTAAAAGTGAAAATGCTAGTAAAATGCGATGCTGATGAATCTAAATGCAATGTTAATGGAAAACCACCAACAAACGATTTTTCTGGTTTTTTCAGAGAAACTGCATTTAGGGTAAAAAACAAAAAATGTGTGGCTGATGGGTAAAATGGGATGCTGATGGAATTTAAATATGATGGTGGAAAACCATCAGCAAACTATTTTTTTTTTTAATTTTCTGGAAATAAACATATTTTCTAGAATTTCCAGAGCATGATGCATTGATGATAATTAACCCTTAATAAAGTGTAAGGGATGCTATGTCATGATTTGCAATGTAACCTAAGGTATTGTAGATGCAAATTAAGTAAAAATGACATGACCACAATATGCATGTAAAGGTATATGCAAAAATGGGATGCTGCAATATAAAGCAGAAAGTTGTGTAAAAATGGGATACCAACAGTAATGCTTCAACAACCTTTCAGTTATGAATGATATTTTTTGGCCATACCTTAGGCGGTTTGTTCTAGTTTCTTTTGATGATATTCTTATATATAGTGAGTGCTATGGGGAACATATAAGACAGTTGGAAGTGATTTTGAAGCTACTAAAGAACAATCAGTTGTATGTAAAGAAGGGGAATTGCAAATTTGCAGTGGAACAAATAGCTTTCTTGGGAGACGTCATAAGCCCAAGGAGAGTTAGTATGGATAAGGTTTGGGTGATTTTACAGTGGTCAGAACCTTTGGTTGTAAGATCAGTGTGGAGTTTCCTAGGTTTATTGGGTTACTACAGGAAATTTATTTAGGACCATGGGAAGATCGTACAACCACTAACAGCAATTCTGTAGATAGGACAATTTCAATGGGGGGAGGCCCAACAAACCGCATTTCAGATGTTCAAGAAAGCAATGACTGAAGTGCCAACATTAGTGCTGCCTGATTTTTCTAAACCATTTGTCTCGGAGTGTGATGCATCAGGGAAGAGAATGGGAGCGGTCGTAATACGGGAGCAAGGCATATAAGGGTAAAAAAGCAAACTCATCCATTTATGAAAGGAAAATAATGGCTATTCTGATGACAGTTAAGAGGTGGAAGCAATTCCTTCAAGGGCGAACATTTGTAATTAGGACTGATCAGATTAGTTTGAAGTATCTAGACTATAAGGCATACAAGTACAGAGGTACAGGAAAAGTGGTTGAGTAAGTTACTCAATTATGACTATAAGGTTAAATATCATGCAAGTCATGAAAATATGGCAGCTGTTGCACTTTCCAGACAGGGAATTGTAGAGGCTCAGCTATGTGGTGTGGTGACTGTGATAAAATCAGACTGGTTACAGCCGGTTCGACAACTGCAGAAAAATTCAGATGCTTATATAGAATTGGTGAATGATTGGGAGGAAGGGAAATTAAGTCATAAGAGGTTCTCTATGACAGATAGGACATTGTGGTACAAGAGGAGGCTCGTGATAGTAGTTGATGTTGACTTGTGGAGACTGATGTCAGAGGAATTTCATGCAACACCCATGACAGGACACTTCAGATTCCACAAATTAGCATATTGTTTAAAGGTTATCGTGTATTGGAAGAGGTGGCAAAAATATTTGAAAGAATTCATCAAAGAATGCGAAACATGTCAGAAATAAAAATTATCATTTGAGGCCAGTCAGGGTACTGCAGCCTTTGCCAATACCTTTACAGGTTTGGGAGACATGGACTCCGACTAGCTAAAGGAAAAAGATATATTTTGATGGTGGTAGACAGGTTGACTAAATATTGCCACCTAATTCCTCTTAAATATTCCTTCATGACGAAATATGTGGTTCATGTGTTTGTGGATGATGTTGTTAAATTACGTGAGCTTCCAAGAACAATAGTCACAAATAGGTATCCTATTTTCACTTGTAGTTTTTGGTAGGAACTCTTGATGTTGTAGGGATTGAAACTGTGCATGTCATCAGCTTATCATTCGTAAATAGACAAGCAAACAGAGAACCTCAACGAAACTATTGAGACATATTTATGGTGTTTTGCATTGTAGGAACCAAAACAGTAGATGTGTTGACTTCTATGGGTAGAGTTTTCTTACAATACAGCAATACATCATATTATAGGGATCTCACTGTTTGAAGCCCTTTACGGCAAACTTTCACCCAAGCTATAACCATTCATGGAGGGAACAACAAAGGTGGCTGTAGTGGAGGAAGAGTTGAGGACACGTGATCAAATTTTAAAGGGGCTTAAGGAGAACTTACAGATGGCTTAAAATCAGATGAAATGGTTGATTGAAAAGCATAGGAGGGAAGAAGAGTTCAACATAGGTGATTGAGTATTTTTGAAGCTACAACCATGCAGACAACAATCCACGTTGAGGAGAAAGGACAACAAGCTCTAGCCACGCTTCCATGCACCATTCCAGGTGGTAGATAGGATTGGAAAAGTAGCTTACAAGTTGGATCTACCCTTAGGATTATGCATTCATGCAGTATTTCATGTATCCCAATTAAAATGAAAGGTTGGCCCTGTGTCAAAGGTCATTCCTGTAGATAAACTTGCTTTGATTGATATATGTCTGACAATCAACAAGAGAGGGCAATGACGAGGAGTTGGTCAACAACTGTTTAGGGTTTGCAAAGCAGGCTCGAGTGCTCGACAAGGCTCTATTGTAATCATCAGATGATTGCTGTGACCTCATCGTCTTCTTCTAGTGTTTGAAACCCATTTGGGTTTTCTACAAGTTGCAGAAGGAAGAGTCGGGGCAAGGATGGGGGTGGGGAAGAAGAAGAAGGTCGTCACACTCGCCACATGTGAGGAACGAAAAAAAAAGAAAAAGAGGAAATAAGAAAAGAAAGAGTAAAAACAAAAGAAAGAAAACAAAAAGATGAAGAAAGAGAGGAAGAGAGAAAAAATAAAAATATTAAATAAAACTTATGTTTAAAAAATCACAAAATTTCTGATTTTTTTTAGAAAAATATCTTTTTCTTATCAAGAAATTTTTTTGGAAGTATTAAAAAAAAATTAGAAAAGAGAAAAAAATAGAAAGGAAGAGAGAAGAAAAAAAGAAAAAAATTGTGGAAGTATTAAAAAAATAAAAAAATCTTGATAATTTTTAAATTTTTTAAAAATTATGTTTTCTTATGAATAACTTTCCTCTTCTACTTTATTCTCAGAAACTTTATTTTCTATTTTTTAATTTATTCATGTCAGATTTTTTAAAAGATACTAACTACATCCTAGGAATAAAAATGTACAATTTATTCTAAAATCTTATACACTATAAAATTATTAATTGTGGAGATCATAGAAATTCTCTAGTACCACGCATAATCTTATTAATTTTTGTTATCACTTGAATTTTATTAAAATGTAACTTGATATATATTGAAATATAACCTGATTTCTATTAAAATATAATCTAAAGTCTATTGAACTATAACTTGGATTATATTTAACTGTAGCTTAGATTTTATTGATGTAATATGGATTTTATTAAAATATAACTTGAATTTGAAATTATTTGTTATATGAGTTTTTTTCAATCATTTATTTATGGTTTAAAGTTTTTCTCATATGTGTAACTACTATATTCTTATTTAATTGATATTTTATTGAAGATAATTATTTAAATTTTTTTACTAAGTGTCTTATATGCTGTATTGTAGCTTATTTTATCTTTATCTCTGAGTTTTAATTTGAAATTTAAAATTTTTAAGTTGTTTCTACAATAATGTTGTGTTTCCACCAATACGATCCTTGATCTTCAATACATTTCCCTTTTTTAGAGAATTGATCCTCGATACAATATCAAGACTTGAAACCTTGGTTGTAATGAGCTCATTGGGTTGGTAGTGTAGTCAGATACTATTTAAGGTTGGGAGTTGAAGATGTAGGTTTTCATGTTTTTGTAATCCTTTGTTAAGACTTTTGTCTTATAGGGGGAAAGCTGCCTCTTGAATGCAATTAGGATTTTATTTTCCTATCCATCTTTTCCTGTGTGTTCTCTTCACTTCTCACCAGTGTCTTTTCCTTGGAAGCTACACACATACAACCGTTGGAGCAAATCTGATTGTAGCACCCATTCTCTATAAATAGAGATAGCAATTAACGTGGTGCCAACACCTCAAGTAACATCCTATAGCCATTGTGGCCTTCATTATTTCTCAACAATTACATTTGTGTCATCTTGGAATTCTGCTCCTCTTCTCATTTGTTCTGTTCTTGGTGAAGGAAGTGGGTTCTAGCTAAGGCAACCATGTTGGTCCACTCATTGCGGTCGTTCTTTCATTGTCACTCCCATTGCCTCCATTGAGTTCACCCAATGTTCATCCATTTGCAACTCCCCCTAGGTTACATCAACCTCAAAGGGAGGAACTTATGGATCAATTTACACCCCTACTAACCCACTGTATATGTAGTCCTTAATTAAGAATAATTTTCTCTTCTCCCAACGTAGCTTGTTATTAGATCTAGGTGACACCCTAGTTATTTAGCATTGCCAACCGTAGAATAGGACCGTCTTAAAAAATAAAAAACACTGTAGAATAGGACTTATTGTCGATGTGTGTTCATTGTCAAACATAAAAGAGATGGTTCAGTTGGTGGCACAGAGCTTGAACACTTGAAATCAGCTGATGTTTGTTTATTGTGATTCATGAAACACGATATTAAGCATGTTGTTCAAATCACAAATTGTCTTTACTGCTTTTAGAAACTTAATATTGTCGATCACAACTTGCAGTTTGCACATTGTCAAACTTAATATTCTAATTAGTCTGTCTTCATTTTTAGCTTTATCTGTAAATACAACAATCTCTGGGCCATTACTGAGCAGATTTGATATAGTCCTTGTACTCCTTGATACAAAAAATCCAGATTGGGATGCTGTTGTTTCATCTCATATTCTTGCTGAGGTATACCACATTTTAAGAACAAGTTACTTGTGAATTGTGATTGTATGGAGCTTTATTTTGTTTAGCTGCTGATATATTTAAATTTCTTGTCAGAAATTCAGAATAGGATGATATTATTATATTTGAGAAACACTACGACTTCCTTATTAGGGTAATATCAGTGTACATTGTTACATGGTTAATTAGGTTAATGGATATTTATGTTAGGACATCTTACATTTCAACACACACTTTTTCCACAACATGATACTGGAGCACCAAGGAGACCCTTAGGGGTAACTATTGATGCTTTCTACCATCTACCTAGGGGTGTTGACAGGTAAGGTTAGAGGCTAACCCATAGCTATTTGTTCCATATGGGTTATAGGTTATGTCATGAACCATTTTTTAACCCCTTGACTGCTAACCTGATCTGGCTATTAGTAGAAAACTAGTTGGATCCAGTTAGCAGTTCAAAAAAGAAAGCATTAAATGATTTTTTAGTTGAACATATACATGAAATATTAATATGTACACAAAAAGACATTCATAAGCAAATGAAAATTAATATGTACACTAAGTGGTAATAAATACTCAAACCTACTTTCTTTTCAATAAACAGTAAATGGCCTACCAAGTATATTACTTGAAATAAATATTTGTTGGAATAGTCCCACATCGAGTGTAATGTGGTGACCTTATTCTTATATTAGGAAGGAGTCTCCTCCATTATCCATAAGGACTTTTGGGAGTGTATTTTAATATGGTATCAGAGTAGGTTCACGACACATGTCTTGTAAGTTGCTTCAATTTGAGCACTTCACCTAAACAGTGTAAGGTGGACACTTGTCGGCTTGAGGGTTTGCCACAAATGCAAGGGAGTGTTAGAATAGTTCTACATTGAGTGTGATATGGTGGACCTTATCCTTATATTATGAAGGACCTTTCTTTCATTGTCCAAGGACTTTTAGAAGTGTATTTCAACAATATTAATATATTTTCTTTTAGTTAAACACTGAATGGTCTCCCAAATTTCTTCCACCAATACTCAAACCTGCAATTCATGCACTCACAATGCTCTCATGGCATGCTTTAACAATGTATTGCAATGGCCAGACAAAAGTGGTCAATCAATGCATTGAATAGTACTTACGTTGTTTCTGTGCTCAATAGTTGTAGACGTGGATGAAATGGCTCGCATGGGCGGAGTTCAACTACAACACCAGTTTCCATCACTCATCCCAATTTTCACCGTTCGAGATATTATATGGCAAACCAACTTCTACCCTTGCTCAATATGAGTTCGAGACTGTGAGGGTAGAGTTAGTGGACTACATGAAGCAATGAACAAAGGTCCTATGGGAACTCAAACTCACTCAAAACTTACATTGTGCACAAAATTGGATGAAGGTGATGGCAGATAGATCAAGAACAAAAAGAGAGCTGAACACAGGGGAATGGGTTTTCGTTAAATTGCAGCCCTATCGACAAGCTTCAATGGAATTCAAGGAGAACTAGAAGTTAGCAGCCAAATTTTTTGGGCCCTTTCAAATATTTGAGAAAATTGGGGCCGTAGCCTATAAGCTTTGCTTACCAGAGGGGACGAAGGTGCACCCAGTCTTTCACATTTCACAACTCAAAAGGAAAATTGGGGACAGCAGTATCACAACAAATTCCTCCAAGTTGGCAATACCATCAAAAAATACCGAAACGGATATTAGATCGATGACTAGCGAAAAGAAATAATCAAGCGTCGGCTAATTGGTTGATCTAATGGAAGGGAGAATCAACTACAGAAGCAACTTGGGAGGCCTCCGAATGTATTCAAGCTTAGTTTCCAAGGCTTGTTGATAGGGGTCAACATTCTTAAGGGGGGAGAGGGATGTTATGTCTTTGTAATTGTTAGTAATAATATTAGTATGTTGGTTATGTCTTTGTAGTTAGTATGTCGGTGGTGATTAATGGCTAATTGTAAGTCGGTGGTTAAGTCAATGGGTAAGTCGGCTGGGAATTAGTCGTTACAGTCTAAAACATGGTTATATGTATCAATGTTCTCTTGCCATCAAGTAAGCCGTTTTACTTGCCTTAATCCTTGTGTTTTGGTTTTGCGGTTCATGGACCTTTGCACTCTCAGATAGTTCACCACTAGAATCTTCTCTCTCTCACTCTCTCTGGCTGCTTGCACAGTAATCACTTTCCATTTCCAGATTGTTGGTTCTTGAAGTTCTTGCAAGAAGAATAGGTCGTCACCTCCATCATTGTCAGTCTGCTGTTCGATTCGTCTACGGGAACATAACAAGATGGCAATGGGCATGTCAAGCAGAGCATTTGCAATGGCAATGGTTACAAGGCAGCAAAATTTTTTTCTATAAAGTGGGTTGAGGAGTGGTCATTCTCTTCACCCAATTATCCATTCACAATCTTCTCTTCCAAATTTTTATTTCCTCTTATTTCAACTCATTTTCAATTTTCAAGTCTTAAAACTCTCAAAGTTTGTAATTTTACTTTTGCAAATGACACACAACAAAGGTTAGGATCTCAACTATTCCATAGTTCCCACTTTGCCTGAAGTGTTACAATCTATGGAAGCATTTTGTGTGCATCTGAAATCACAAAAGCAAGTCTATAACCTTAGATAACTCAAATTTTCATGACTATCCACTAACCTATATTGCTAACCAAAGGAGGTCAAGGGGTTTTGAAGTCGCTACTTAATTTTTATGTTGAAAATTAGGAAAACAAAAGGGTGCAAATTGGAAATTGAGGTAAACCTCATAAACTGTCTGATTAAGGCCTAAAACTTAGGGCTTTTACCAGGTTTTGGGTAAGGACTTAGAGTACTTATAGGAGAAGGTGTTAAGCATTCTTATGTGCCTAATAAAAATCAACCTATGTTAGAAAGGCAACATTTTAGGATCCTAATAGTCTCACTAGGATTCGATTGTGATCAATCGATAGTTGATGAAAATTCATCAAGACTTTGGACCCTGTCACTTCATTGGGATCTAGTCATGACCGACCAGACAACTAGTGGAAAATCATCAACGGACAATTTTTCTAGGCTTTCTAGAAAAAAGCAATGAAAAGTAGGCTAAATCCTGGGACCCTGATGACTTTATTGGGATTTGGTCATGGTCAACTGGATTGCTAATGGAAGCCATCAGTGGACTATTTTTTTAAACTTTCCAAAGAAAAGCAATTAAGGTGGTAAACCCTTAACTAAGTTTAAGGAGTGTTATACTATGAGTTAAGATGTCGCCTAGGAAGATGTAGTTGAGGATTAAAAGTGATATGTTGACAATGAGGCTGTCAATGCATGTCGAAATGAGATGTTGTCGATATGAAATAGGAAGTTGTGTAAAAATGGGGTGCCAACACATTTTATCAATGCCAACAAAGTCCTAAAGAAGACTTCTATCTAGAGAAGGTTCACAATCAAGGTGAAAATTATAAAAGATGACATTATAGAGAAGAGAGTGTTCTATAACATTTGCAATATAGATTTCTCCTGTAAAAGCTTTAGTGGTATTAGTCATTTAAATAAACATATAAGTACATGTAAGAGTAAATATATTAAAGATAAAACTCTTCAAACATAACTTTTCTTTACTCTGAAGGTAGTATTTCATTATAAAATAATAATTTTAAAAAAGTTAGGGAATTTTATGCAAAATTTATTTATTCAACTAATTTACTGATAATAGATTTTTTGATGAATATATTTTTCAAACATGTTGTCCACAATATAAACATGTATCTAGGAACACCATTAAAAATGATATTCTTGATCTATTTAATAGGTTTAGACTTAAACTTATTAATACTATAGATACAATTATGTCTTGCATTGCATGTACGTCTAATATCTGGTAAGGTAGAAATAATGGTGTTTATATTGTTGTAATTATTCATTATATTGATAATAATTGAATTTTACAAAAAATTACTAAGATTTAGAAAAATTGCATATATATGCTCTAACTTGAGGGAGAGTGTTAATGAGTGTTTTGGCCTATTAGGCTCATGTACTTATGTATATATATGTTTTGTAAACTCTTAATTAGTAAGATCATTTTCTCAATTATTCTTAAAACGATGAAAAGTATTGCTCCTTGTTATTAGTATTAGGCAAAAAGGAGTTTGTAGGTTCCTTCTATAGGCACTGTCTTATGTCGACTAAAAGACTAGGTTACCTGCCTAAAACACCAGGTTACCTGGCTAAAAAATTAGGTTACTTGGTTAAAAACCAGGTTACATAGTTAAATGATCGAGTTATTCGGTTGAAAGATTGAGTTACTTGACTAAAAAATCAGGTAATTCGGCATAAGACGATGATTTCAAACTAAAATAACTCGTAACTATGAACTTTATCACGAATGCTGATGAAACAAAAATGCAATGCTAATGAGAATCAAATGTAATGTTGATAAAAATCATTAGTGAATGGATTTTAAAGAATTTCATAATAAAGTGCATTTATAATAAAACTACATGACTGATGAAAGAAAATGCATTGTTGATGAAAAATAAAATGTGATGCCAATAAAAAATGCCAGCTAACAATTCAAAAGGATTTTCATAATAAAGAGAATTTATAGTAAAACTGTATGATTAATTAAAAAATGAAATGTTGATGAAAAATAAAATACATTGCCAATAAAAAACATTAGTGAACAATTTTAAAGGATTTTCATAATAAAATGCTTTTATAGTAAAACTGCATTACTAATGAAAAACATGAAATACTGATGAAAAGTAAAATGTGATGCTGATAAAAAGCATTAGCAAACAATTTTAAAGGATTTTCATAATAAAGTGTATTTAGGGTAAAACCACATGATTAATGATAAAACATGAAATGTTGTTGAAAAATAAAATGTGATGCCAATAAAAAGCATCAGCAAACAATTTTAAAGGATTTTCATAATAAAGTGCATTTATGGTAAAACTGCATTATTGATAAAAAAAATGAAATGTTGATAAAAATAAAATTCAATGCTGATAAAAAGCATCGATGAACAATTTTATAGGATTTTCATAATAAAGTGCATTTATAGTAAACTAACCTTTGATAAAGTGTAAGGGATGCTATGACAGTCTAAAATATGACTTAAAGTAATGCAGATGAAGATTGAGCAAAAAGAATTGGGTGCCAACAATATGCCCCTTGATCAGGGCAATGTTGAAAAAGTGTTGTGTAGGACCGAGCAAAATAATAATAAAATGATGAGCTGGTGCAAAGTTAAAGGGATAATAAAATAGGGTACAACCTGACAATGAAATTTTGATTATAGAAACTAATTAAGCCAACACAAAAAATAAAAGAGCATAAAAGGAAAGAAAAAGAAAAGAAACTGATTGACAAATCAAAGGATTAAACACTAGCAAAAAGTTTACCAGAGTTGACACTTGAAACTGCCCTGAAGTTTGTGTGCCCTCTCTCTCATTTCCATTCTTTGATGCTCATTCGCCTCTTCCACTAGGGTTTTGTTGACCTAAGTAATCGAAGCCCCAATGGAGTCCCCCCAGTAGAAGACCTATGCATGAAGGGCAAGGCAACAAGATGTCCCACAACAAGGGAATGCTTTAGCACAACATCTACTAGTGACAAGGATGAGGCTGAGTGTTGTGTCGAAATTCTGATGGCCTTGAATACTGGTTTGGGAAGGACTACCCGTAGAGAGGATGAAATGGATACATCGACGTCCGCAGCAAGAAGAGAGATTATTGTAGAGGTTGGTCCTAGCTCAAGCCATCCCACATTAGGTGAAGATTGACCTTCAGCTAAGGATTTAGGGAAAACAATAGTGCTTGATGAGGAAGGAGAAGAAGATGAGGAAGCATCAAAGGAACCAAGGAAGAGCCAATTTCAGTCAAAGATGAGGACTCTGCTAAAGTTGGCCTAAGAAGGCTCTACGGTGACACTCTTCTCCCACAGTTCTTTAAGGAATTTGAGACGAAAGGGCTAGAGAAAATTCGATCACATGAAAAACAATTGGGTAAAGCTAAGAATCTGAGGAGGTTAGCTCATGCTAAAGAGATGGCGAAAGTGACCTGACTAAAGCAGCAAGAAGAAGAGCATGAGTCAAAGTATGGAATGAGTTGTCTTTTGGCTTTCTCTAAATGGCCCAAAGAATGGTTTAGACAATTTTAAAGGATGGAAAAATGAAATGTTGGTTTTGTTGATGAAAAATAAAATATGATGCCAATAAAAAACATTAGCAAACAATTTTAAAGGATTTTCATAATAAAGTGCATTTACGGTAAACTAACCATTGACAAAATGTAAGGGATGCTATGACAATCTGAAATGTGACTAAAAGTAATTCAGATGAAGATTGAACAAAAAAAATGGGGTGCCAACAATAACAACTATTTATAAGGTTTTTTTGGTAAGTAATGAATCATCATTTGATGTGATTTGGGAGAGGAATAAAAGAAAAAACACCTTAAATTTTCCAATGAAAAAAAATATATATATAAAATATAACAATACTAATTTTATAGTGTAAAAAAACCCACACTGAAACAATGATTAATTATTGAAAATAGTGTTTTAACTTGTGTTGGTTTTGATTGTAGTTGTCAAAATGTTGAGCGCATTGTATAAAAGTCTAGCAAGGTGCAGGGTTTTGGTAGAATTTATCCTAGATGGTTCTGTGGGGTTTTCTATTAACAATAACAAGAGAAAGGCTCAATACAAATATTGTAGAAGATAATAGGAGGTGGTGTGTATAGATTTAAACAACACTTGGGTTTCTACAACAATGTCTATTTATCTCTTGCAATTGTTAGAAATCAATATGAGTTAGTTATTGAGAGGCGTAAAGCCAAAGAAGAGTCAGAGGAGTAGAAAGTATGAACGATTCAAATGTATCTTGGAGTGGGAGGTTGAGGGAACTTCATATCATGGTAGAGGAGAATAGTGTGTAAGATATTCAGTTTCTATTCTTGTTGATAGTGACAAGGGCATTGACTACTTACCTTACATGGTGAACAAAAAAGTGAATTTTATAGAAAGACAATGATTTACATAATGCATATAATAAATGCTTATATTTTGATTTCATATAGTTAATTATTTAAATGATGGAATGATTTTCAATTTTATCATTACAGCAGATTGGTGGTTGGTGCAGGAAATTGCTCCACCCTTTAGGAAGATTGTTACCAAAATTTTATCATTGACAACATCAATATTCAAATGTAAAAGAAATTGGAACATATTTAATTTGTTACAAAAAGAAGGAATGAATTGAGGATGCAAAATCTCAATGATTTGTTCTTTGTTCATTATAACATGAGACTCAAAATAAAACATATCTGGGATGGAGAGATCAAAGATAATTTAGATCTCTTTGGTTTTGCATTCATATGTTGAGATTCTGAAGATGTGGATTAAATTTTTGAATGGATGGAAAAAAAATTGATGCCTAGTTTTAGGTGAGTGGGAGGTTGGTCTGATTTGACAATACCAAGTTAAATAGACGTTAACAAAGAACATTATACAAGTTCTTGGAAGCATTCATGATATCAATAAAGAACATTTGAAAGAAGTCCAAGTTTGGGAGGAAGTGATGATGATACTACTACTATCATGTGGATTGATGTTTCTGATTCAAAGTAGCCTTTAGATGACAATGGTGATGGTGATGACAATGGTACGTTTGTTTGCAGCTCCAACTCTTGTATTATAGTTGGAGTTGTTTGTTAATGCTATAGCTAGTTTAATGATGTAGCTCTACTTTTCCAATTTTTTGCCCTCAACTTCATTAAAAATTTACCTTTCAATATTGATGCATTGAATTAATTAGCTAATTAAATAATTACCCAAATAACATGATTAGATAATTTATACATTACTTTAGCAACTAATTAGATAATTACATTTCAAAAATTGAAAGCCAACAAAATTTAACAATAATTTTACGCTTGGATTTAATAAACCAATTAATTTGTTCATTTCCAATTCCTCTGTTGACATAGTCGGTGGTTTGGTTTGTAGGTTGCACAATCGATCATGACAATGGGGCCAATGGTGGTGGTGGTTGGCTTTGCAAGTGTAGGTGTCGATCGAGAGGGTGGATACACGATAGGGATCGTGATTCGGAGATTGAGATCAAAGATGACCGATGTTGTAACTAGAGTGAAGGGGATTTGCTAACGCAAGATGCGTGATGGGGATTGAATGAGTGATGCATTCTTCTAGCTTCTTGAATGACGAGGTTCTTCTTCATAGGCAGGGGATAGTTATAGTAGGGGTGGCTGCATTTTAGCCATTGATACTATGTGCCTTAATAATGTTTGCATACTTCATTGCAGCTCTAGCCATTGATATTGTGCGTGGCTGGAGTTAGCAATAAACAAACATGGCCTATGTGCATCTTCATATTAATTGAATAACATATGGCAATGAACTTTCTCACTAACTTGCTACAATGGGTATACCATTGAATATAGAGCATATTATATCCATATGTTAGAACATGATTGTCTTTTGGAAAGAGTTCCAATTACAACCAGAAACCCATAGACAATATCATGATTTTTTGATAGGAGTGAGTTTGATGGAAAAATTGTGATCTCATTAGATGATTTAGGTTACATATAAACAGTGGATCCAACAAAAGATCCAATTACCCAAATGTTCTAAACAATATAATTCTAACTCTAATAGTATTAAGTTATATTATGGATTATATATTATTTTTTGATTATTAAAAACATTTTTCTAGTAATATATCTTTTATTGTATTCAAAAACTTTAAATAGGTAGTATAATTCATTTTTAATTTCATACATGCTTAAAAAATGTTCTGATTATTCTTGGATATGTATTTTTGATTTCTGTAGTTTGTCTTAAAATTTCACATTGAAGTTTATATTTTTTGATCCCTTTGTTGGGGACTTATCCAATTTTATACACATTTCCTTTCTTTGTCCTACAAAAGTCATACATGCATACACATCCAAGAAAAATCAATGATGACACGAAATTGTAGTCACATTCCTTGAGAAGTATTTTATACACATCAATTTTATATTTTTGTATAAGTATTTTTGTACAAGTATTTTTGTACACAAACACATACACGAGAAGTATTTTTGTACATATAAATTTTATAGTATAATTTTTGGAAAATTTTGAACTTTGAAGAGTAAAAATTGAAATGAATATCAAAGAAAAGAATCACAAGATTATTTGAAGAATGAGAGACAATTGTAATTTACATAAGAAAGTAAAAGATTAAAAGATGAATGTAAAAACTGTTAAAAATTATATATATTTTCTAGTATATGCTTACATATTTTCTATTGCATTAACCCCATTACCTACATTTGGACCTCACCAAATATGAAAAAAACAATTTGGAAAAGAAGCTTCCCACCACACAAAGTGCTTCCTAAATTTTCAAAAGAAAATTGATTTTTGCACCCCACATGTAAATGTCAATACATAAGTCGATTTGGTCAATCTGAAGGTAAACCCTCTGAGTTGTTCTTTTAATGATAGTATGTATATGTGTGTGTGCATATATGCTGGATAACCAAATTATTTAATCAATATCCTGTTAATGGTCCATATTCTAATAGATTTGTTTTTTTCCGATTCTAACAATTCGATTTTTTCAGTATTTGCATCTCATAGGTACATTTATCAAGCTAATATTATAGGGTATTTCTAATACTTTGATGCCATTAAAAATAGAAAGAAGAATTGAAGCAAAGCAATGATGATGAAGATTTATGTAATTTTTGGCCACTTCCAATGCTAAGAAGGTCACATTTCTTTTTTTTAATCCATGTCATGAGGACTATTTAGGTAATATTATTGAATCAAAACAATGTCACAGGTACATTCACTATGTGAAAGGACATTTTAGACCTACATTGACAGTAGAATCTGAACAAATTATCTCAAGTTATTACCAACTCCAACGAAGATCAGCAACAGAAAATGCAGGTTTGTCTTGCAGACTGTTTGCTCACATAAATTCCTTATATCTACATCAGATTCTGCTTTTGCAGCTCGGACCACTGTTCGCATGCTTGAAAGTTTGATTCGATTAGCTCAAGGTAATATTTAATCCCTTTAATTTATCCATAGTTTTTGTTAGACATCATGTATTATAAGGATCCGTTTATGGATCCATTTATCTATCCTAGTATATATGTAAGTGTGGGTGTATCCTTTTAAAAGTGTAATAAAACTTTCTCCACCTTCTCCAACCTCTCCTTCTAAGGTTTCAACTGTTTTTCTTCTAAGATCCTGATTTTCTGGGTTGTACTCACTGCAGCAAATGCTAGGCTAATGTTCAGAAATGAGGTCACTCAACTTGATGCAATTGTGGCCATTCTTTGTATTGAATCTTCAATGACGACATCTGCTATTGTCGACAGTGTTGGAAATGCTTTGCACTCAAACTTTTCTGAAAATCCAGACCAGGAATGTATCCTTTCTAGCAATTAACTTTTGCTTTCTTTGTTTCCAATTCTTACTTCTCTAAAATATTTACAATGTTCAAATTCTCACCATCTCTATCCATTAATGTTTCTTAAGATTATAGACTAATATCAATAATAACAACAATTTGAGCCATAATTTCACTACTTGTGGTTCACAACATGAATCCTTTTTTTATGTATTTCTATTTATGATTAAATCTTTAATTAAATTATATAAATTTAAATTTTTTCTCACAATTCCTAAAGTAGTTTTAAACCTTCCTCTTTTTCTTTTAGTTTCTTTTACATTAATTAGTTCTCCTTTCCTAACTCTTTAATAAACTTTACTTGACTTAAATTCCTATATTTTCTTTTTTTAGTCTTGGCCAATTTATATATTCTATTTTCTCCTAATTTTGTGTTCAAATTATCACATAATTCCTTATAGATTTGATTTATAGTTTCACAAACAACTTTTTAACATAATACTAATTCATTAACTAATAAATTTCAATAATTTTACCTTTGTTGTTATTACCAAAAGTAACTGTACTTCTATCATAAATGTTGACTGTATTTAATAGAAAACACTTCTTTATTATCAATTCCAATAATTTCAATTGATTGGTATCATTCTGTCAGTTGAGATTTAAAAACTGCTTATGCTAAATCTACCATCCTACAAATGCCTAAAGATCTTTTTATCTTACTAAATCTTTACTCATCCATGGTCTTACCTAAAATACTAGTAAGTTGATTTTCTAGAAATATATTCCAAAGCAATGTTTCCTTTCTCCACATTATCTTTAAGGAAATGATTTCTAATTTTAATGTGTTTTGCCCTTGAGTGGAGTATTGAATTTTTTGATAAGTTAATTGCACTTGTATTCTCCTAGAGTTTGTTTCATTCAATGTATTTTAAACACAACAAACTTCTATTGTATACTCATTTTCCATTGTTGATAATGCAACACTATTTTATTTTTTATTAAGCCAGAATACTAACGAGTTAGTTAAAAAAGACATGTTTCACTAGTATTTTTTTGTTACTTCTACTTTTGGCAAAATCTACATTACTAAATCCACTTAAGGTCATAACCTTTATGATAAAATAGGCCATAATCTTATTTTCCAATGGCAGTGTGATCATTTGGCTTTGGACTAATTGCCAAGCATCATACCTAATAAATCGAGAGTTCTTGCATAGCATAAGTTGAGAGAAAGAATGTTTGGAAAAAGAGTAATTAGGGTTTTCCATTACAAGAGGGGAATATATATACATAGGTAAATGAATCTTAGTAGCATCCGGATAATAGTAACAGACTACATAACATGAAACTCAACACTTCCCCTCAAGTTGGAAAATATAAATCTATCATTCTCAGCTTGTTACAAAGTTCTATAAAATTCTCAATACCTAAAGCCTAGGTGAAGATGTTTGCTTGTTGTTGAGAGGATCTAGTATAAAGAATATAAATGGTGTTTGCAAGGACAAGTTCAATCAACCTTAATATACTTAGTGTGCTCATGAAAAGTAGCATTACTTGGAATGTAAATTGTAGCTTGATTATCATAATACATATTCATAGGCAACAACACTTTCACACCAAGTTCAATTAAAAGAGATTTCTACCAAACCAACTCACTAGCATTTTGTGAAATGGATCAATACTCAACTTCTACACTTGGATGTAACATTTTATTTCTTACTCTGTTATATAAACAGTATTTCCTCTAACATAGGTGTAGTAACCTGAAGTTGATTTTCTGTCAATTTTATCATTCGCATATCTAGAGTCTGAATAGGAAACTACATGAGAGTGCACATGTTTAAAGTAAATCAAACTTTTTCCTGGATTATTCTTGATGAGCTAAAACTCTCATCACCCCAAGCCAATGTACCTCTCATGGTGCTTGTATAAACTAACTCAATAGTCCAACAACATAAGAAATATCAGACCTAATCATAGTGAGATAAATGAGTTTGCTAATGAGACGACAATATCTCTCAACATCCTAGATGGCCTCTGAAGAGTCGTCCTAGAAGGGTGGATTTTGTTCAACTGGAGTGTGTTTTGAAATCTTCTGGACAAAGTTAAGAAAACTGAGAGACAAAGTTGTCACAATGGTCATCACAAAAAAGGTTAAAAAATAAAATAAAAAAATATTTCAATATATTAATAAAAACATGTAATATTGTATAGATCTAACATGCACCACAACAAAAATTAAACCTGGATACTAGCAATCCATGCACATCTACACAACTGTACTTTTTCATTGATAAAGTAAAATTTGACATATCACATGTACAAAAGTACAACATATGTATATTTTCAATACATAAACATAGAATTAATGTGGATGTTGCATCCAATTTTGGTTCAACACAGCAGCCCACTTCAGTTTTACACTGATTCTCCATCAACAAATCAGAAGACATGTATCATGTAAAGCCTAAACATCAACCATTTTCTCATATTGGCATCAAAAGGTGAAAACGTTTCCTTAAAAGTGATCAGTTAAATCATAGCAAAGAAAAACAAATTCAAGTTTTATAATCGCCATCAGATTCTATTCAAGGTGTGAGACTAAGAAACATAATCAAGGCTGAAAATACATTGCATTGACAAAATCTAGGAAAGATATAAACTTACAAAAATTCAGTGTGCCCAATGACATTAAATGTCTTTTTAAAACTCAACTGAAATAATATGTATGTTTAGGCCAACATATTCTCTACCAATCAGGCTTGTTACATTTTGTTGACATGTAGCAAACCCAACCATTACTACATGTAAAAAAACCTCATATATCCAGTTTAGTTGCACAAGACATTGGGTATCATATCTGGGTGCGTAGGTGCCTCTTATAAGAGGAGCATGGAGTAAGTTATATTGTTCTTGTATAGCCTTTATAAATGAAGTCATTATGTTTGATTAATGAATACATCCAATCTTCCACTAACTTTCTCTCTTCTTATTTTTCCACAATTTTTAATGAGATTCATAATTTCACTCTTTCTTCTTTTTTTAAAAAATGGTTGCACACTCAACCTCAACTTCGACAAGAGGTCAAACAAGAAGAGGACATGGAAATATTGTTATATAAGGTAAAAGAACAAGGACAAAGGAAAAGGGAAGCACGAATTGTAGAAAAGAAAGAAGAATGGGAAGAATCTCAAGAGAAAGAAGAATGATGCGAAGATGATGTCAATCCTCATTTTCTCATCTTCAAAAGGTCTTTGATGATGCTTTAGATGATGAGGGTGATGAATGAGAGAATTAGTGAATGAGAGCCTTTTTCCATTAAAGACTTTGTATGTTCGCTTTCAGGTTGAGTATTTGAAATAAATTGTGAAGTTTTTATTAGAATTTTATTGTTTAAAGACTTATAATTATGTTTGATTTCCTGTTTTAATGTATATAATGTTTTCTACTGTTTTATATATATACACACACACACATACATATTGTAAAATATGTAAAGAATTTAACTTTAAAAATTACAAAAATGCCTAGGTGCCTTGGAGCCTTAACAACATTACCAATAACCATAGTATCCTTCATGGTCCTTTCTAGATCCAAAAATGGATAACGAGTATTTTGAACCATGTCTGGAATCATAGCAGTTGTGAAGCTTATCTGCTGAATGTAACAGTTGTGATTGTTGTACTAATGCATTTCCATGATTGATTCTCTTCTCTGAACAAAGACTGCCCTTTGATTTGCTACAATTATAACTAAATCACTTCTAAGCATCAAGCATTAGAATTAACACTTTTAAGGCTTGGAAATCTGTTCTTATCTTGTGCTATATCCTTGATCATAACATTAGATGCCAAGCAGAAAAACATTATTCTTGGAAAGCTGGAAAGTGTTGGAGATTACACCCGAGAAAAGCATGCTTGACACGCTTATTTGAAAAAAGGTGTAGGTTCTTGAGAACCATTTGGTTAAATGTAAGTTCACAGACAGTACTGAATGTGTATAGTCTAGTAATTATTGCCTGCTCAGTTGCTTCTTGAAATGTAGGCACAAATGGGATTGGTTTCTTTCTTGTTAGACAATGGGAAACCTAGAATTCAATGTTCACTCAATACAAGCACCAAAATTTATCATCTTCATACTGTCAGATACCAGTCAAGTTCTATTTCATGCTGGCACCGTCTTTTTATTGGTACTCCCGATGTGCCAGTGTTTTCTAGAGTATCTGGCCTTGCTAGTGTTGCACATTGGCAATTATTCTTAGATGAAATTCAATTATAGTGGCAGTACTTGTATTTTAACGTAACGTTCCTTTCCTTTGCAATAAAGGAAAAAACCATTTTGTTGTCTTATTGTTGTAACCCTTGTAGCTGTTGAAGATGGCAGGTGTGGACTTTTAGATGCTACATTCAACGAAGCTAAACTGGTAATAGGCTTGCCAAGGACTGGCCTTACAGATGCCATTCAAACTATTGATCATAGTTAGGGCATACATATATACCTTACGTGAATCCACCTATAAATATCAGTAATGAAACTTTGTTTTTCTTTCTGTGAATACCTCTAGGTGTTATCAAGTAATACAAGGCAAGGAGAAAAATTAACATAGGACTCGTCTTCTTTGGGCTTATTTTTGGCAAAATGTAAGTATTGTCAGGAAAATGCTTTTCATATTGGTTTTGATGGTATACAACTTAACAATAAACATATACGTACGTGGTAGAACATATTTTAAGTTTGTTATAGGTCATATTAGAAAAATTATGCAAAGCAAAGAAAAACAATGATAGAAAATCAACAAGACTACGTGGAGAAGATTTACTTTTGGATTAGTTAAGAAGATCAAAAGTTAATATTAAAGTTTTATATCAGAAATCTTGTAATATAGATAAGTTACATATCATCTAGAGAAGGGAAGTCGTATGTTCCATTTTAGCACCAAATCTTCCTTATCATCATGACAGCAAAATCTTTGAAAATAGCCAAGAATGAGGATGAAGGCTGTAGTTTTGCTTGTTTGGTTCATTCATTCAAGGTCGAGGCTCGCACTGACCTACCAGATTTCGATGGGTTCGTGAATGCGAAAGAAGTGAGATTCGTTGGTGGCTCAATTGGAAAACTCATTTTTCTTCGTGTAATTACAAACAAAAAGATGAGTTGGACGGTTGAAACTAAGGGACCATGTGCTGGCACCGTGAAATGACCATTCGACTAGCCAATCAGAAGGATTCAAGTGGTTGCTTTGGGGTACCTCCAAGTTAGTGTATGAAGTGAGTGGTATGTCGTTTCTCAAGAAAGAAGTCAAACTATGCAAGACTACGGCCGGGTCATTTTTTGACAACTCTGAGAAGTTAATTTTAAGATGTTAAAATTATATAATAATTAAGATGGTAAAAATTTATATATTAAAATTCATCTTGTCTTAGTTGAATGGAATTTCTCTCGTGACATTAATTGATACAAAGAAGTACGTTGCTAGAATTCACCTCTAGGTATGAAAGGAACTTGCACGTTTAGATGTAAAAGGCATTAGTACATCACCACGATGTCTTCTCAGGCCATGGCAATCGAAGAAAAGAACGTGAATCTCTAGTCAACCGACCGTAAGAAAGAGAATGTAAGTGCATCTAGGATGTTGTCAATGATCAAAGGTGTGTTTTTTAACTTCAACTTTTTAAAGAAATAATGTTTGAAAAAAGGATTTGTAGTTTAAGAGGTACGTTTGTTAGTCTTTTAATAAAAATTTATATAGAATTTCAATTTTACCTTTGAAGGGTTATATTTTTTTAAAATGTTTTAAAAATACTTAAAATTTTTACAAAGTTACAATTTGAGGATTTTTTATTTAAAAAAAAAACATTTATAAAGTTAGAGGATTTTTATTTAAAAAATCAACATTTATTAATTAAATTTTATATTACAATTTTAAAAAAAAATTCTTAAATTTTTTTATGAAGTTACAAATTGAGGATTTTATTTTAAAAAATCAACTTTTATTAGAGGATTTTTATCACATTTTTATTTTTAACAAATAACATTTTATTTTTACAATTTGAGTTTCGGGTGACGGCACGCGGCGACGTGAGTTCTGGTTCTACTTATAATTGGTGATGTGGGTCTACTTCTATTTATCATGTTCTGGTTCTACCATATATATGTGTACAGTAATGTATTTTGTTATGAATGTATTGTCAATGATTTGTATATAAATAAATTTGTTTAATTCAATATATTTTAGCATGCATTTCAATTTCCAATTTTTGTGTGTAATTCAATCTTATTTAGTGATCATAATTAAAATTCAATGTCTGGCCGGCACTATTTTTGTGACAAGTACATCATATATATGATGATGGATATATTAGTCACTATATATCCATCTTTACCGACAAATGATTAATACTATATGCGTTAAAATATAGTAATGGAATAAATATATCATAAAATTCAAACACATCTATCATTATAGTGTGGTATATAATGATGGATGAAAATCTTCATCACTGTAACCAATAGTGATAGTGGGTATACGGATGGATCAAAAATAAAAAATGTGATGGACTTCTTTATTTTTAATAGAAGATTCCCAATCAATTTATAGGATAGGGGTCCAAACAAAAAGATAAGTTACAGTGCAAGTGGGACTAGGCCTAAACCTTGCGATTAAATAAAAGACAACAAAAGACTAATATAATCGCTGAAAACACATAAGCAGATCAAAACAAAACTTAAGATGAGGTTTCATGAAACACAATATCAAACCCACACAAAAGTCGATCGAAAAAGGAAAAAGCAAAGGAAGAAAAAGAAAGAGGCAATCAAGGGCACCTCTTGTACAAAAGTATCCCATTTGTCAAGCAAATAATGGCGTTTAGCCTTGGTTGAAAGAGAAACCACAACATGGATGATAGTCTACTGATTGGAATGAATGTTATGCTCAATAAGGTTGTCAGTGATGCCATTGCCTTTGCAGTGCACATGGAAAATCGAGTAGCAAGGTCAAATAATCTTTAGGTGCTGAGACCACATAATGAAGTTGGTATAAATGGGGTAGGAGCCATTCTAGATGGCGAGTAAGTACGAACTAGAGTCTACTTCAATCTATAAGTGTTCAAAGTTGATGTGCAGCTCCTTGAAAAGATGAAGACCTTCAAACAGCACTAGAGTTTCTGCTTGAAGAACATCCGGACAGCTATAAGGAGAGGAGAAGGCTTTAATGAGGTCACCATTACCATCTTGAATGATGCCACCATCTGCCACCAAGCCTTTACGAATTGCCCCATCAGTATTGAGCTTGAGAGTACCTTGAGGAGGCTTCTTCAAACTGAACCTCATTGAGTGGACCTACAAATGCCATACAAAATTCAAAGAGAAAGTAAGTTACATTTTATTAAGGGAAACAATAACTTACCTTTGAGAATCCTCAAAAGAAAAGATATGATTATCATGATTAAGTGGCCTTGCATTCAAATTTCCAAAACTCCCATAAGATGACCACCACAATAACTTGACGGCTTTTGGTGACTATGGATTTAAAGTAGGAGCTGAATACCGTGATTATACACTATTTCCAATCCTCAACATTCTAAATGTCCACATTGGTGATTCTACAAAAGCAGAGGTGGCAAGTGTAGCTCCATTCCCTTTCAAAGAAAAGATGATCCATCGATTCCATGTTATTGTAAATACAATAGCAATAGCATTTGGAGGCAACATAAATTCCTTTTCTACACATTAGTGTCAATTGAGACGGCATTATGAAGCATTCTTCAAAGGAAAAATGAAATCTTTGTAAAGATGAAAGCCTTCTAGATTCCTACGTTCCAGGTAGTAGTCAGGCTCCTAAAACGAGTAAGCTCCCATGCAGTTTTAACTGAGAAATTGCCATCATTGGTTCACCTCCAAATTAACCTGCTAGATTCAAAGTTAACAAAATCAAGCACCATATTATGAAGCATACCTTTGTAATGATTGGGACCAGATTCCTTCTAATTCTCCAGACCAGAACCATAACAATCATAGAAGAAATAAGAATATAAGTTGTGATGATGAATGAGGTGTCAAACCAGCTTCATACAAAGGGCCAACACAACACCCTTAAGGTAATTCCCAAGCCACCTTTAGCTAAAGGTTTGGTGATCTTATCCCAAACAACCCAAGGAGCATGATCTTTCTATTTCCTATTTTCAAAAGAAATTATGTAAGATTTTTTGAATAGAATTGATAGTACTGACTAATAGATCGTGCATGCCAAGAGTGTGAATAAGGATATTACAAAGCACATGCTTGATCAGAATTATTCTACCAGCATTAGTAAGAGTTTATGATTTCCATCCAGCCAACTCAACCTGAATTTTGATTAATAGATCATTGGAATAAGTTGCATTAGTTCTTCCTTTGAAGATGGGACATCCCAAGGAACATCCCGTTTGTGAAAACTAGTAAGCTTGGAGATCATGTCACTATGAGCAAGAGGTTTCATTTAGCTAACATAGGATTGATAATGCTTCAAAAGATCTTGTTATGATCGTGAATTTAATATTAAAAATTCATGTGACTCTCGGCTATTTGTTTTTTAAAAAAAAGGAAGAAAATAAAATGATGGAGAGGAGAGATTTGGGTGAAAATGGGAAGGAGGGGATGGAGAGTCACTAACCCACTTTCCCCATTTCACCATTTCACTATAGTTTCCTAACCAACGATTTCAAGAAGGAAGCGTGGGAGACACAGTGGCGAAGGGTTCGATCAAGTAAGTGTGTCATGCAGATCGTCAGACGGAAGAGGTTGGCCGAAGTTGATTGCGTCATCATCCTATGGCAAAAACAAAGGAGGAGACGGAAGTTAACGCGATTCGCGCAAGAAGGAGAGAAGAGAGCGATGGAAGAAGGAACCAATTTGGTCGATGGTGTCTGCCCGATGGAGTGCGCATGCGAGGTGGTGACTACCCTCGAAAGAATAGACATGTAGTCCTGGAAACTCGTATGCCTAGTATGGTACCAGGCAAATCTTATTTATAATGGCTTATGATAAGTTGTTGCAATGTTGATGACTGGGTCGTCATCCCATCCCGCTTAATGAGTTTTAGCTTCATTTACAAACTTCGGCCAATATTTGGTAATTGTTTCTACTGCTTCTCGCGAGGCTTCATTTTCTGCCTCTCCTTCCTATTGGACTAGGTAATCCACCAAAGCTTTACCCTTCCTTTTTGCTAGTCTCAAAGCTAATGGCAGGTGATGAAAAATAGTTGAGGTTCCACTGGAGAAGGGTAGAGGAGCTTGGACTCTGTGGTTGCAAGTACATGGGACTCCATTTCTAGTTTAACCTTTGGATTTCTATGTAATGTAGTCTAGCATGAATGATCAAAAAATTTTAAAAAAAAGAAGAGAGAAAGAAGAAGAATGGAACTAAAAGGATGGGAATGGAGACAGGATGGGGAGATTTTGAGCCTGGCTATGTAGCACACCTCATTCGTCATTAGAGGAAAGGGGATCATGGTGACGGTAGGGCTATTGAGCCGATCATCTGTCCATCTAGCCCTCTACCCTTGCTAGAAACTCTACATGCTAATCTTGACGACAATCCTCTATACAAACCATGTAGCTACATTCACTCGCTATCTGCAGTGGCACCAGGCCATGGAAGAAGAATACAATGCACTTCACCACAATAACACCTGAAACTTAGTTCCCCCTCTACCAGGCATCAACCTTGTCAGAACAAAATGAGTGTATCGTGTTAAGCATGATGCCTCTGGCATCATCGCTTGCCATAAAGCTTGCCTCATCGCAAAGGGATTTCACCAATAGGCTGATTTGGATTATGGGGAGACCTTTAGTCCCATAATGAAGCACACTGTAGAGTGTAAATTTGTACATTTTTATATGTTATTTTCCATGCATGTTAATTTTATATAATTATAAATTTAAGATTTTTAACTAAGATTACATGATAAACTCTTTTACAAGGCCATGCATGATATTTAGGTTAAAAGTTATTAAATTACACAAATTTCACCACTTATTTTAGATTATTAGTTGAGAGCACATTGAATCATATTCTGGCTATATACTTTTCTTGTGATTTATCATTTATGTAAATTATTTTTGTTAATTTAACTTCCTCCCTACGCCGATAATTGAGAGTTAAGGGACTTTTGTGAAAAAAGCCCACCAGCCACCGCTCCTGCACGTCACTCCAACGCTGCTCTATCGCCGTCTCCTCCTCCCTCCGGTGCCCGGCTCGTTGCGTGGAGAGAGCTTGCGCCATTCCAGTGGTCCCTCTTTCCGGTGTCGTCGCTGTGGTTCACGTGGAGGAAGCTAGGAGATTCGCCGTGGTTCGCGTGGTGGAGCCACCTGTGGAGCGCCGACGCCTTCGACCTTTGGAGCACGCCTTCCTTCTGGGGCCAATCGCGGGTGCCGCACAAGCTCATGGAAGGAACTTGCGTGCAAGTGTGGAGTTCACTCGAAGACGCATCGGTGGAACCGACTCTGCCCTGGATCTTCTGCCGGCTCTCCTGTCCCTCTCTCATGGACGAAGACGCGTGGTGACAGGCGCGTCCAGAGTTCAAACAGATGTTGGTAATGACTTAAAGCCTAAAGAGTGAACACCCTTTCCAAGTAGGCTAAAACCCAAGTAGGATGAAGAGTTAGGAAAACTTAAAGAAATATTTGAGCAAGTGACTGTTAATATACTTTTGTTAGAAGCTATTCAGCAAGTCCCTGCTTATGATAAGTTTCTTAAGAGACTATGTATGAGGAAGAGAATTAGTAGGGCACCTAAGAAGGTATTTTTGACTCAAGTAGTTAGCTCCTATTTTTCTAACTATACACCAAAGAAGTATGGTTATCCTGGAACCCCAACTATACCATGCATTATAGGGAATACCCAATTTGATAGAGCACTAATTGATTTAGGGGTAGCTATCAATGTTGTCTTCTAGTGTTTACTCAGACTTAGGGCTCAATAGTCTACAACTGACTAGGCTTCTTATGCAATTAGCAGACCATTATGTGAGAACCCCATTAGGTGTTATTGAAGATATTTTGATTAAGATTGAGGATTTTGTTTACCTTATTAATTTTGTAGTGTTAGAAAACCAATCTACAATTCCACATAGGAGGAACACACCTTTGATTCTTGGAAGACCATTCCTAACTACAACCAATGCCTGTATTAGTTGTAGGGATGATTTGATGCAATTATCTTATGGGGATTTTAAAGTAGAGTTGAATATTTCTGGTAACAAAAAGGATAATAGAGATGAATGTCAAGAAGATTTTGAAGTTAGTTGGATGCACGTGTTTGAAGAGGTAGAATATGAAGTTGAAGAATCGGATAAAGAGGAAGACTTAGGTGGTTCATATTCTCAAGATTTTGACTTACAAGGAGAATGTGAGACTGAAAGTCAAGTAGAAATCAGTGAAGTAAATATTGTGATTCCTTTAGATTATAATATTTTTGAGCCTAGAATAGTGAAGAAACCTTCGGTTGAAGAACCTCCAAAATTAGAACTTAAACCTTTGCCTCAGAATCTGAAGTATGCTTATATAGGTGAAGAAGAGACTCTTCCTGTCATTGTTGCTTCTAATCTCTCTGAAGAGTTAGAGGCAAAGTTAATTAAGGTGTTGAGAAGGAATAGAGAGGCTATAGGTTGGACCATGGTAGATATTAAAGAAGTTAGTCCAACCATTTGTCAGCATAGAATTAGGGTTGATGAAGAAGTAAGGCCTTCTAGGGATCTTTAGCGAAGGCTCAACCCAAATATAAGTGAGGTGGTGCAGAAAGAAATCTAGAAATGGCTTGATAATGGAATAATCTTTCCTATTTCAGATAGTATGTGGGTCTCCCCAGTTTAGGTGGTCCCAAAGAAATCTAGAATAACTGTGACAGAAAATAGCCATAATGAGTTGGTTCTCACTTAGGTGCAAACAGGTTGGAAAGTGTGCATCGATTATAGGAAATTGAATGCAACTACTTGGAAAGATCATTTCCCTTTGCCATTTACAGATCAGATGCTTGAGAAGTTGGCAGGACAAGAATTTTATTGCTTTCTAAATGGTTATTCTGGATATAATCAAATTCCTGTTGCACCTGAAGATCAAGAGAAGACAACTTTTACCTGTCCATTTGGGACTTTTGCATTTAGGCGTATACCGTTTGGGTTGTACAATGCACCTGCTACTTTTAAGAGGTTTATGACAAGTATCTTCTCTGATATGATTGGAAGATTTTTACAAGTATTTATGGATGATCTTTCTATCTTAGGATCTTTCTTTGATGAGTATCTAAATCACTTAGAATCAATTTTGCAAAGATGCATAGAGAATGATTTAGTGCTTAACTTGGAGAAGTGCCACTTCATGGTGCAGGAAGGAGTGGTATTAGGTCATATTGTGTCGAAGAGAGGCTTGGAGGTGGATAAAGCTAAGATCGATTTGATTGCCAATTTACTGCCTCCTAAGACTGTTAAGAATATTAGGGCTTTTCTGGGTCATGTCGGCTTTTATTGAAGATTTATCAAGGATTTTAGCAAAATTTCTAGACCATTGACCACTCTGTTAGCTAAGGATCAACCCTTTCAGTTTACTTCTCAATGTCAAGAATATTTTGGGTAGCTTAAGGAAGCTTTGGTTTTTGCTCCTATAGTGCACCCTCCTAATTGGACTTCACCCTTCGAGCTTATGTGTGATGCATAAGATTATGCATTAGGGGCAGTCTTAGGACAACAGATTTATGGGTTGCCTAGGGTAATCTACTATTTAAGTAAGATCTTGACAGGAGCTCAATTGAATTATACAGTAACTGAGAAGGAATTTCTAGTGGTAGTTTTTGCCCTTGAAAAGTTTAGGCCGTACTTGATTGGGTCGCATATAGTTATCTTCACTGATCATTCTACTATTAAGTATTTACTTGCCAAGAAGGACGCCAAGTCAAGGCTCATGAGGTGGATCTTGTTATTGTAGGAATTTGATCTGGAAATTAAAGATAAGAAGGGGTGTGAGAATATAGTTGTAGATCATTTGTCTCAACTAGAGACAGCACTTGTTGATCCACTTGTTGATGACTTTTTCCTAGATGAGCAACTATTTGCTATTGATCCAGTACCTTAGTATGCTGACATAGTTAATTACTTAGTCATTGGATTGATACCCCAATGCTAGTCCACTTTAGAACAAAAGCATTTTTTGTCTCAACTCAGAGATTTGTATTGGGATGATCTTTATTTATTTAAGCATTGCCCAGATCTCATTATGCAAAGGTGTTTACCTGACTCTGAGATATACAGTGTAATAACTTTCTGTCATGATCAGCCTAGGGGTGGTCATTTGAGTCTAGGGAAAATTCTACTAAGATCTTTCAGTGTGGCTTTTATTGGCCCACCTTGTTCAAGGATGTTTACAACCACTGCAAAACCTGTGAACATTGCCAGAAGGTAGGATGATTTCGAAGGCGAAACATGATGCCTTTGATGCCTATCATTAAAGTCAAAATTTTTGATGTGTGGGGGATAGACTTTATTGGGCCATTCCCTAACTCCAAGGGATGCCTTTACATATTGGTGGCCATTGACTATGTATCTAAGTGGATTAAGGTCATTCTCACACGACAGTGTGATGCACAGACGATGATCAAGTTTATTAAATCACACATTTTCTCTCGTTTCTGCATTCCACGTGCTATAATAAGTGATCAGCGCACTCATTTTGAGAATAGATGCTTTGAAGCCTTGATGAAGAAGTATGGAGTAACGCATCGTTTAACAACCCCATATCATTCGCAAACTAATTGTCAAGTGGAAAATGCCAATAAGTAAATAAAGCAGATTCTAGAAAAAATAGTTAGTTCTAAAAGGAAGGACTAGGTAGAGAGATTGGATGAAACTCTGTAGGCTTATAGAACAACATTTAAGAGTGTTTTAGGAATGTCCCCTTTCAGAGCTATTTATAGGAAAGCTTGTCATTTGCCAGAGGAGATTGAACATAAAGCAATTTGGGCAATTAAGAGGCTTAATTTGGATTTAGATGTAGCAAAGCAAGCTAGGAAGTTGACATTGCTAGAGATGGAGGAGTTGAGAAGTGAGGACTATGAAAACTCAAGGATTGCAAAAGAAAAGGCTAAAATCTTCCATGACAAGAAAATTCAAAGGAAGGAATTTCTAGAGGGCCAACAAGTATTGTTGTATAATTCTAGACTTCATTTGTTTCCTGTGAAATTTAGATCCAGATGGATGGGCCCATATCTGGTTACCAAGTTCTTCCCTCATGGCGCTATAGAACTGAAGCACCCAAAGATAGGTGAGATGTTTAAAGTGGATGGTCATCAACTGAAGCCCTTCTCGAGTCACAAGGCAGATCAAGAGTCTGAAGAGTTGTTTTTTATTGAACCCACCCTTAGCTGAATTGCTTTCTTTTACAATGTTTGAAGCCCTTCTCGAGTCACAAGGCAGATCAAGAGTCTGAAGAGTTGTTTTTTATTGAACCCACCCTTAGCTGAATTGCTTTCTTTTACAATGTTTGTACAATAGTTATTATTATTATTACTTTTATTATTAGTATCGTCATTTTATTTTTACTTCACCATGCCTATTAAGTGGATGTATTCATTTCAATCGATTTCTCTTTATGCATCTTGCTCTTATCATCTAGTCATTTCTTGTGTGCCTAATATTCTTATTTCTAGCAGGTTGACTGAGGCCCACCATAGCTCACGGTACACTTTACTGGCCCTACTACTCTTACTATTGATAGTATAAGGATTATTTACTTTTAAGCTGGGTGGGTTGTGGCATTGAGATAAGGTTAATAGATTGGTTAGAGTGGCCAATTTGTATCAATCGCCACATAATAATACTACTATGGATAATCAAAGGGAGTTGCGGCCCTTGGTTGATATCTTATACCCACTGCAAATTGATCAACCCTCATGTTTTGTCCTATCATGTGTTCAAGGGAAAAAGTTTGAACTTCACTCTAACTACATCAACCAATTGTAGAGATGTCAATGGGCCATGCTGGCACGGCCCGGCATGGCACAAAAATTTTTTTGTGCCGTGGGTCGTGCCTGGGTCAAACCCCCAGGTCATTCGTGTTATGCCGGTACAGCACGAATTCCAGCACAAAATAGGCACGGCCCAGCTCAACACAAGACTATGACTAAGAGTGTCTTCTAGGCCGGCAACTGGGTCACGATAGGGGTGGGGGGACCGATTGTCGGGTCATGTGGCTGGTGGGGTGAATGGTTGCATGCATGCGAAGGGGTGAACGGGTCATGTGGCCGGGAGGGGGGACTGGTCACCAGGTTGTGTGGCTGGCGGGTGAATGGTCACGTGCGCACGAGGGGGGGTGAATAGGTCGTGTGGCTAGCGGTGGGGATGGACTGCTAGGTTGTGTGGCTAGCGGGGGGGACAGGCTACCGGGTCGTGCGGCCAGCAAGGTGAACGGTTATGTGCACGGGAGGGGGTTGAATGAGTCGTGTGGCTGGCGAGGGGGACGGGCCGCTGGGTCATTGGACCGACAGCCAGGTTGTGAGGCTGGTGGGGTGAATGGTAGCGTGTGCAGGAGGGGGGTTGAACGGGTCGCGTGGCCACGGGGGGGGGGGGACAAGCCAGCGGGTCGTGCGGTAGGCGGGGTGAACGGTCGTGTGCGCGAGATGGGGGCACGGGTCACCAGGTCATGCAACCAGCAAGTGAGATGGGCCACCAGGTCATTGGGTTGGTTGCCGGGTAATTGGACCGATCGTCGGGTCGCAGCATCAGGTCCTGGGAAGAATGTTGTAATTTGTTAATTAAATAATAAATTAATTTAAAAATCGTGCCAGTCAAAATCATGTCATTGACCAGCACGAATAGTGTTTTTTCGTGCCACGGGTCGTGCCTGGGCTAGCCCATTAGTGGTGTGGGTCGTGCCGGTACGACATGAATAGTACTATGCTGGCACAAAAATCATACCGTGTCGAGTTGACACGGCACGATTGACAACTCTAACCAATTGCCTCGATTCTTAGGGCAAGAAGGGGAGGATCTATATCTGTTTTTGCAAGAATTCAACGAGGTGTGTGCCATGGTGCATATACCTAATGTACCCATGGATGCGGTAAAACTTCAATTCATCCCCTTTGCCCTCAAAGATAATGCTAAGAGGTGGATGAATAGCCTCACTGCGGTGTCCATTCATTCCTAGGCTGACTTCTACGTAGCTTTTCTTAAGAAGTACCATCCTATATCTAGAACCATTCATCTTAAGCACACCATCTTGGGTATTAGGCAAAAACCAAATGAAACATTTTGGAAGTATTTTGAGAGATTCAAGACAATGTTAGCACGATGCCCAAATCATGGACTAGAAAAACCTAGGTAGTGTGCTATCATATATGAAGGACTGGGTGCCCCATCCAAGCAATCATTAGAGTCTATGTACTTTGGAAAGTTTTTGCGGCTGAATGAAGAGGAAGCTTGGGAGGCCTTTGAAGAGTTTGCAGATCAGACTATCCAGTGGGAACCTTCGTCCACAAGTGCAAACTCATATGATTAGAGCATTGGCGTTGCAATCACCACAAAGGGAGTTCATTCGGTTGAGCCAATGATAGCCTTAGAAGCTAGGATGATGACTCAAATGAGAAGAATTGAAGAAGAGATGGATGTGTATAGTTTGGAGCAAGCTAAGCATAATCAAGTACATCAAGTTGCAGAGGTGAGATGTGAATGGGTGTTCGCATGGTGACCACCCAATTGAGCAATGCCCTATAGTTCTAGGTTCACCTCAACAAGTTTGCGCAATACAAGGGTATCGGGGGAACTACAACTCTCAATACTACACCCCCGCTTGGAGGAATCACCTTAACTTCTCTTGGAGGAACTAGGATTATCAAAGGGAACATGCACCTCCAGCTGCAAGTGGAACCAATTCGTCTCATCACAACCAACCTTCTCAATAGATGCTAGCGTTACTAGCACCACCTCAACCATCATATAGTGATTTGGAGAAAAGGTTTGCTAATGTGGAGAAAGACATTCAATCCTTGTTGAAGATAACTCCTATCTTGTCTGATCACTCGAAGGCCATTCAGAATTTGGAGGCCCAGTTCAAGCGGCCAATGCCTGCATCTAATCTCCAGTCTTTGCCCAGTTAATCTATGGTGAACCCCAAGGGTAGCACAGGTGAGGGGGGTACATCTGGTCCCCCCTAAGTGTAAGGAGCATTTTTTTTTTCTTTGTATATATTAAAAAAAAAAAACTTGTTTCCCATAGGATAATTTTGTAATGCTCATCTGCATGAATTTCTATCTGAGGCCGCCACTCTTGAGGCCACCTTAGTTGCCAAGCTTACCAATATTCAAGCTGCTTTATCTACTGGTGAGCAAGTGACATGACCATTGCACTATTTCATAATCTACTATCTTTTTCTTAATATATATATATATATATAAAAAAACAACAACAACACCCAATTGTGCATAGTTCTTTGTTATTTATTTATCTGAGTTTAATGTATTTGTTAGTTTTGTAGTATTATTTTCTTTATCAAGCAAGGTACGCACTTCTCATCTTAACTTCTTTTGATGCACTTGTACTCTACATGTCATAACATCATTTCTTTAGCATACTACTCAATCACCAATGTATGTTTTAGGAATGATACCTTTTATTATTGAATGTGCATATGCATAACATGTTAGGTATGAGGGGCATATTCTTTCCTTCCTTGTTATATGGTAGCTTTTTCTTTTGTTTTGCCTTGTGTTTTATTGTCTTCATGCTTGCCTTATTGCCTAAATACTTTTTTTTAACATTGGGGACAATGTAATTCTTAGGTATGGGGGCGAAGGCATTTCAACGACTTTATTTTCATGTTTTTCTTGTTATTTTTATGTTGTTTATGATAGTCTTTATGTTGTTTTTGTTATCATGCTGTTTATGTTATTCTATATTTTTGTGTGATTTTTCTCTCGTTAGAAGTCAAACTTGAGAGACTGTAGTTTCAAATGTTACTATCATAATTGATGGGATCCTCCCACTTTCCTTTATTAAGTGGAGTGACTCCAGTGCCAAACAGATTAAGACCTATAATGTTATGTCCTTAGATTAGATAGATTTCGAATTAGTTATGTAATGGGTTGAGTCTTCTTTTTCATTTGGATTAATACCTTACTTTTTCTTACACTACAATCGTGTTTTGAGTGAGACATAATCTGAGTGCTACCATTGAAAAGGGGTCTGTTCATCACACGACCTTTAAGTGAGAATTGTCTCCCCAGTTTCTTCTTTGGGCATGTGAAGGAATGTGTCATGGAGTTTGGTGGGATTACTTAAGGAGAAATAAGGAATAAAGCCTTTTTAATGTAAAATAAGGTAGTTTTCGTAATAATAATAAAAACAATTGAAAAGAAAAATTGAAGAAGAAAAAAAAAAGAGAGAAAAAAAGAAAAAAGAGAATAGTACAACCAAAAGGTTGGGAAAGGGAGTTGGAGACATTTTGGGGAAGTAAGGAAGGTGTAGGGTCTTCAATTTCATTTCTGAGTGATGGTGTGATGGAAAATTAGTTAGACCGTGTTCACAAACTTGATGCATGCCTACTTTAAGGAAAGGAGGGAGCTTGCCTAGCCACCCTAAATGATTTTGCATGTCTACACTTCAGTTTATCTTTCAAGTTGTGTAGTGAGGATATGATTCCTTTCTATATAAGGTAGATGGTTCTTATGAATAGGTAACTCCCCGTTTGCACTCTAAGGAGAATTTATTCAATCTAAGGACAATGTGAGGGAATGATGTGAGATTGAGCCACCACTATGTTCCAAAATTTTAATAGCGGTAGATGAGCTATGTAGTTTTTCGCTTGATTTCTAATTCCCTAGTCACCTAAGTTCATTCCTTGTTTTCTTCCTTTAATGTTATTTCTGGTCTTTCTCTTTGTCTTGATGTTGTGGGTTCATCTTTGAAAACCCTTCGGAGACAACACTTTGCCACTAGGGCAACCTAAGGGTTTAATGGCTTGTTGCATATGTTAAATGCAATCGTGATTCCTACGAAAGTGAGTTAGGATTTATTTTCTTCTAGTAAATGCTTTTGTCATTTTGAAGTTTTTGTCATATGTTTCAATGTGTTCTCATTTTATTTTTTCCTTCAAGCTTTGCTTGGGACTAGCAAAGTTTAGGTATGGGGGAATTTGTAGTGTAAATTTGTGTAATTTTATATGTTATTTTCCATACATATTGGACTTATATAATTGCAAATTTAAGGTTTTTAGCTGAGATTACATGATAAACACTTTTACAAGGCTATGCATGATATTTAGGTTAAAAGTTATCAAATTGCACAAATTTCACCACTTATTTTAGATTATTGGTTGAGAGTACATTAAAATCATATTTTAGCTGTGTACTTTTCTTGTGATTTATCATTTATGTGAATTATTTTTGTTAATTTAACTTCCTAATGGAATAATTGAGAGTTGAGGGACTTTTGTGAAAAAAGCCACAAAACCCTTCCTTCTTAGCAGCTTGGGTTTGCAAGAGAACCCATCTCCCATTGCCCACCAGCCGCTGCTCCCACATGTCACTCCAACCTTCACCGATCTGCTTTGTCGTTGTCTCCTCCCTTCGGTGCCCGACTCGTTGTGTGGAGAGAGCTTGCGCCATTCCAGTGGTCCCTCTTGTTGCTTGCATGTGAATGGAAGTTTTAGTTTTCAGTATTTACTTTTGTTTTAAGTGTGAATACGTATTTTAGATTTGGTTTTGTGAATATCTTAGTTGTATTTTATTTATGATGTGGTTAAGTGGAAATGCGAATAAGTATGTGCATTTGGATGTGTATTTGGTTTTTGGTCAGTTTGTGGATATTTTGTCACCCCATTCATGCTTGGTTTGAATGTGAAATGTTGTGATTGACGAGTAAGTTTTGTGTGGAATTATTTGTTGCATATAATCTCTTTGAACACAAGGAAAAAATACTTTACAAGGTTGAGAGCTCCAACCAAAATGAGAGTGTTTTAATGAACTTGTGCTAGGATAGGAGGAGATGACGTATTTTTAGAAAAAGTCTTTATGTAATTAATCACTAATTTAGTTAAACATTTTTTGATTTTTATTTATTAATTTAAAATCCAGTTTTCGTTTATGTATTTATTTAGTTAAGTCTTTCTGAAATTATTGAATTAATCATTTCACCAAAATCCTTGTGGATTCGACCAGTACTTGTCGACGTACTTCATTGGACATTGTGTACTTGCAATTATTACTTGCGGTTTAACAATAAATCGTGTACACACACCACCATCCATCTATTACTCTCTTGTAGCTACTTTTTGTTGGAAGATAGAATTAATTGATGTTTGCGATGCCTTCCTCCAAGCTTGCTAGCTTCAAGGATCGTTGCCATCCACACCATGTCTGTCATCTTCGAAGCCTCAAGCAAGCACCTCGTGCTTGGTACACTCAATTACAACGCTATCTTACTTCCGTCAACTTCTCCAAGAGTTCTTCCAATAGCTCTCTCTTCATCTGACATCACGATGACTCCCTTCTTTTTCTTCTTGTATATGTGGACGACAATATCTTAATTGGTACTCATCCAATCCACATCCACAACTTCATTGCAGACTTGAGTTGGCATTTTGATTGTTGCTAGCTCGAACCCACTACCACCGATGCCATCCACCTCACACAAACACAATACGCCTCAGATCTCCTTAAGCGGTTCAACATGTTCGACTCCAAGCCCATCTCCACCCCTTCATCAGCACCCAAACCTTCTATCCTCCCCCATAGATTACCGATGCATCATCAATGGCCTGGCCTATTGTATCTTTCCCTCACTTGTCTTGACATTGCCCACACTATCAACCAACTTGCATAGCACATGCAAGCTCCCATCTAGGATCATTTGGTATGGGCAAAGCATGTCTTATGCTATATCAAGGTGATGATTACGCATGGTCTCAGGTACCAATTTTTGACTAAAATTCAAAGTAAACGAAATACGAATGATGAAAATGATGCAAAAGTGGAACAAGTAATACAATATAAAATTGAATACGAATTTTGAAACAAAACAATGTATGAATAGTTGATTCAATGAGGAAACGATAATGAGAATGCAGAAATAAAAGGACACACAGAGTTTTTAGGTGGTTCACCAACTGGCTACGTCCAACCACATGCTTAAGAAGCTTGAGCCTAATCTAATCACTATTAAATTGATTACAAACTAATTGTTTAAGGTCAAACACTCAACCAACTACAATAAGGGTTTGTGGTCGCACCCTCCAACCAACTCAAAACCAAGATTTTATGGTAGAACTCTCCAACCAACAAAAGTTTAAGGTCAAATTCTTCAATCGACAAGAGTTTAAGGTCAAACTCTTCAACCGACAAGAGTTTAAGGCCGAGCTCTTCAACCTACCACTTCAAAAGGACTACCCACATGTGTTTTAGGTTGAATACATGCCAAACCAACCAAGAGAAACGAACCTAATCTCTTACAATCCAATCAAAACAGTTTCACCATGAAGAAGAAAAGTAATCGAGCTTTAAGCTTTTGCACCTTCAAAATCTCCTTCCACCAAAGCACGAAAATTTCTCGAACCAAGTTTGAGATGTGATCACCAAAGTCGTGAGAAGGAGAGTGACAATTCGTAAGTAAAATGTGTGTGAATGGGTTGTTTTGTGCTCCTATTTATAGATGCAAAATCAATCCAATAGTCAGTCCAAATTCATTATAACGTTTTTTCAAATCACTATAACGATTTTCCTGTATCAAATCATGGATTTAAGATCTAATCTTAAACGGCTAGATATTTTGAAAACTTTCCAAAGTCATAAATAATTTCAATAAATCATTATATCTCAAGTATCCAAAATTACAGATTCTCCTAGATTATTTCTCAAATTAAATATCTTTTAAAAACTTGCCTAAGCGTAATTTTGAATTCAAAATTTGTTAAAATGATTTTCTAAGATCATTATAACAATTTTCCTAAATTCCTTGATTTACGAGATTTATTGTCTAATGAAATCTTCATTTCAAATAACCATTCAGATATCCGAATTATGTTTCATTTTTTTTGAAGTCAATTTGGAATAACGTTTTGCTGAAAACGGTTATCTAAATTTGGCCTAAGAGGTTTCTAAAATGTATTGCATTACAGAAAAATTCAGATAACCATTCAAATATCCAAATGATGTTCTGATTTTTTCTATCTAAATGAATAATGTGTAGATGAGCTTAATTCTATGGGTGACAATCTTAGTAAATATTTTTGAGTCTATACATTACAAGGTGTCCAGAAGTTTTAGGGTAAACGTTCCTTGGTGGCTGTAATGTTTAGGACTTAGTGAAAATTCTGGCTCTAAACACTGTGGTGTCTGAAAGGTTTAGAGTGAACATTTCGTGGAGGGTGTAAGGTTTGGGTGTGAGTAGGATTACTTAGCACTGATGAAAGTTACATTCTTTTCAAATCTCCACCTTGACTTTCATCAAGCTCCACCTATAACAAATGAGAGCCATCATGACCCATAAGGGTCAGCAATAACTGTAGACGTTGAGTAAGTCCAAGCAATGCTTGAACTTGCTCTCCACAACCCCTTTGGTAAACATATCAGCTGGATTGTCTCGGGTGTTGATCTTCTTGATCTTTATCCTATCTTCATTCCTGAGGAAGTGATACTTCACATCAATATGCTTTGTTCTATCATGAAAGACATT
>JAMKPZ010001888.1:0-20867 GCA_024699675.1 Amphibolis antarctica
TTTAAGAAATACAGTCATTTTTCATTTCCAAAACTCAAAATTCAAAATATCAAACATGGGTGGTCTATTAATATCATGTCCCTCTTGTATTTGAGTGGTCATTTTGTTTTTGTGATTGTTAGATCAACAAAAATAACTTACCTCTGATACCAATTGTTAGGATTTATTACAGCCACTAGAGACGAGTGAATAGTGGTTTTTCAAATTTAAATAAATTTTATACGAATTTTTTACTAAAATTCAAAGTAAATGAAATACGAACGATGAAAACGGTACAAGATTGAAATGAATAATTTAAAATAAAATCAAGTATGAATTTCGAAACAAAATAATGTGTGTATAGTCGTTTCGATGTGGAAATGGTAATGAGAATGTTGAAATAAAAGCACATAGAGAATTTTTAGGTGATTCACCAACTAACTACGTCTACCCCTAAGCTTAAAAACTTGAGCCAAGTCTAATCACTATTAAAATTATTACAAATTGAGTGTTTAAGGTCAAATACCCAACCAACTACAACAAGGGTTTTGTTGACCCCTTGCTTAAGCGAACTCTAAAGGGGAAACTACCTGGCTAGCCGCTTCAAGGAAGCGACACCCGGATCCCCCAAAATCCCCCATTTGGTGAAAAGTTGGGGGGATGGAGCCGGCAAGCCGCTTCAAGGAAGCGTCACCTGGATCCCCCAAAAACCCACATTTCATGAAAAGTTGGGTGGATAGAGCCGGCTTGCTGCCGGCAAGCCGCTTCAAGGAAGCGGCACCTGGATCCCCAAAAACCCACGTTTGGTGAAAATGATCGGGGGGCCAACTGGCTTCCGCCTACCACGTGGCGGCTACCGGTTGACCACCCAAGATGGCAAGTCGAATCAATCAGAAAATACGACGAGATTTAATCACTAAAATCTCGCAAATCAATCAATTACGCGGACCACGTAACCAAGCCCCGGATTACACCACCTTCCATCTCCGGGCGCCCCCAAAGAAGGAAGGCAACCCCTTATAAAAGGAGTGGCACCCCAACATCACTGAGGGGGCGGAAGTTTACGGGAGAAAGGCAGACACCCTCTGGAGGAACGACCGTCCACCGGTTCTGAAGGAGGAAAGCAGCTCGGAGCCCCGACGTCCCCTCGCTACATTAGAGCGAGGACTTCTGATCCCCGTCGACAAACCCCCTGCAGGTAAGTTCCTCCACCTTCGCCATTTTTACATACGTACTTCCGATGTTTTCTCGAGCCCCGACCATATGACACCTTCTCCACGTGAGGGAATGGTCGGAGGACGGGTCCAGGTACCATTCCTTCGGAAACACGTCCAAAGGTACCGGTGGCCATCCTCCTAGCCGAGTGAATCCATCTGGCCTGGTCGAGCTCGGTTTAGTCAAAACCCTCATGTCGAGTCTTTTTACATGGAAACTCGGAGTTTCCCAGTAGGCTTTACGAGTTTTCATTTGACCTCCACATGTTTTTCTCGGGCCTCGGAAAGATTTCCAGGATGACGCCACCGATAAGGAAGCTGGCGGTGGCCGTTCGGGTGTACGAATATGTACAACCAACGGTGCCCATTTCTTTTCTGGGAGGCGTAAGTCTACCATCCCGATGCCCTGGAAAGATTTTCGGGATGACACTGCCGGCAAGGAAGCCTGTAGTGGCCGTTCCAGTGTACGAATACGAACAACCGACGGTGCCCGTTTCTTTTGCGGGAGGCGTAAGTCTACCCTCCCGATGCCTCGGAAAGATTTCCGGGATGACGTCGCTAGCAAGGAAGCTGGCGGTGGCCGTTTGGGTGTACAAATATGTACAACCGACGGTGCCCATTTCTTTTCCGGGAGGCGTAAGTTTACCCTCCCGATGCCCCGGAAAGATTTCCTGAATGACACTGCCGACAAGGAAGCCGATGGTGGCTGTTCGCGTGTATGAAATACATACAACCGACGGTACCCGTTTCTTTTCCGGGAGGCGTAAGTCTACCCTCCCGATGCCTCGGAAAGATTTCCGGGATGACGCCGCCAGCAAGGAGGCCCACGATGGTAGAAGATTCGGGGAACCACCTGGCTTGCCGCCAGCAAGTTGGTACAAACAACCGGTCTCCGGTTCCCCAAAAACCCATCTTTACACAGAAGATTCGGGGAACCACCTGGCTTGCTGCCGACAAGTGGGTACCCGGTCCCCGGTTCCCCGAAAACCCATCTTTACACAGAAGATTTGGGGAACCACTTGGCTTGCCGGCGGCAAGCCGGTAAAAACAACCGGTCCCCGGTTCCCCGAAAACCCATCTTTACACAGAAGATTCGGGGAACCACCTGGCTTGCCGCCGGCAAACCAGTACAAACAACCGATCCCCGGTTCCCCGAAAACCCATCTTTACACAGATGATTCGGGGAACCACCTGACTTGCCGCCGGCAAGCCGGTACAAACAATCGGTCCCCAGTTCCCCGAAAACCCATCTTTACACAGACGATCCGGGGAACCACCCGGCTTTTCGTCGGCAAGCCAGTACAAACAACCGGCCCTCGAAAAGTTTTCCAGGGAAAGGTTACATGTGGCCAGACTGATTATCGTAGTTTTCCATTTTAGAGCCGGAGAGAGGCTGGGACCACCCAGGCTGTCTCGGGGTGCCTAACACCTTCCCCAACAGTATCCTAAGCCCCGTATCCAGTTCTCTCACATTTTCGTTACACAATTTTATGTCATCCGTAAGGTTTTATCACTTTGATAATGGAAGGACACTTCCGCTTCCAGTTTTCCTTGTTTTCTACCCAAAAATAAGGTGGCGACTCCATTCAATGAGCCATCCACCCCACGTGGTGATGCGCTCACACAAACACCTTTTAATTCTCTGTACCTCGGTCCATCCACCGGCGGGGCCGGCAGAAACCCATGGGCCTCCGAGTGATAGTCGAATGAAAGAGAGGGTACAGATTTTTGGCAACTCCGCTGGGGAAACTCGCTGCGTTTTATTGATTAAGTGACTCAAACTCTCACTCGTACGGCTCTTTTATAGTTAGTCTTTTATTTTTTCATTAGGATTTTAATATACTTGCCGCATTTGCTAAGAGAAGCTGTTTTCAAATGCATCGAACCATATCACCCTTCGTTGGTATCCCCTGCAGATTCCCTATAGCTCTCTGTGGACCCGTGCAGATTCCCCGAGCCCCATCTCCTTGCGAACCACCGTCGCTCGCAGGTTCCAAACCCAGCTGGCTCCCCCTGTCCTGACCCACTCACAAGCAAGAGCCATGGCCACCAGTTCTACTGCGACTTCCGGATTGTCCCCCTCCATCACTATGGCAACCACTATGCCATTGTCTGTGGTCTTCGGCCCGCCGCCGCCTGTCGTCACTTGGACGAACTTCACCCAGCCCGTCATCGTGCCCGATCAAGCAAGGGCACCAGATCTGTCTGCTGCCGTGGCGTTCGACAACGCCACCATGCATCCTGCACCGCCAGCTCCTCTGGCCACAGAAACTGAAGGTAACAGGCTAGCCCCTGCTCGGGGCACTGGCCCGTCCTACCAACCGCCCCCGAACCCTGAGGGCATAGGGGCGGCCGATGCCCTGCTTCCACCTCGACCGGGGCACTTTGAGTAGACCCTCCTGGCTCACCGATTGGCACGCTATCAACAGTAAGGGATTGGTTCCGTAATCCCCCCCAGGCCAACTATCTGTGTCCCGGAGAGGCAACACATGGAAAAATACGACATCGTCACTACTCCCGTCGCCAACCAACTCGGCCCGCCACTGTTCCAGCTGGTAGCCGCCCTGGTGCCCGACTTGCAAGGACAATTACTGCAAAGGATAGCTGAACTGGAGGCCTCTTTCCGGAGCATGAAGTCCGGCCCGCCCGAACCTTCCTGCGCCTTCCAAAACCTCTGTTTCTATCCTGAAGTGACGCTCCCTCCTAATTTCAAAATGCCTAAACTGGTTAAGTACAATGGGCATGGGGACCCACGTGCACATCTCTGGGCCTTCTGTGGAGACATGGCGGTACTGCAACACGAGGAGAAGCTCCTCGTCAAGCTGTTCCAGAAATCTCTCCAAAGACCGGCACTCTCCTGGTACATGTCCTTAGACTTAACAAAGATCTACACCTGGGAACAGCTGGCGTACATGTTCCAGGAACAGTACGCGTATAACTTGGACCTAGCACCAAAGCTGGAACATCTCTGTTGCCTTCGCCAACGTGAGAATGAGCCGTTCAGTGGCTATGTCGGCAGGTGGCAGGCCCTAGCATCCCAAATCTGGGACAAACCTGCAGAAGAAGACTCTTTGGACATAATTGTACAAGGTGCCCAACCATCCCTGGCGGCCCTTCCATGCATCCAGTCATACTCAACTTTCTCCCAGTTAATCAAAGCTGGTAGCCGCCTGGAAGGATTCTTGAAGTCAGGGAGATTTTCAGCTCTTCCATTTGGGACCAACCTCGGAGGAAATATACGTCCCCGACCACCGGCCCCGGGCGATAACATGGGGAACAACTGCGGCCCCTGAAGAAATGACAACAGCCGCCCGTCTCCCGTAACCGTTGTGGCAGCAGCGCCACCACCATACCAACCACAATAGGTGTACGCTTCGACCCAGGAATACCACCCGCCTGCAATCATTCCAGTTCAGCAACCGGTCTACACCACCCGAGCGGCCTCGAATCAACAACCTTGGAGGCCCAATGCTCCACGCTCGGCAGCCGCATCCAAGCCGCCGGCCCGCCAACAATGGTAGGTAACGTCCCTAACAACTTCTCGACAAAGAAATCAGGGACAAGGAGGAGATCGCCCAGGCGTTAACCAACAACGCCCCGATCAGCAACAGCGTGGGCCATGCCAGCCGCCCCCACAGCCGCAGCAACCGCGCATTACAGAATACACGCCACTCTCTGAATCGCTAAGCCAGGTATTCCGCCGGGCCCAGGCACTGCTCATGCTGCCCCATGTCAAACCACCTCCAACTGTTCTTCCTACCTGGTATAATTCGCAGAGTACTGCGAGTACCACAGGTCCGCCGGCCATGCCACGGACCATTGCCGGACGTTGAGACAAGCTATTCAGAGGCTTATTAACTCGGTCACCATTGAGCTTCAACAGCCTCCCGTACCCATAGAACCGGGCCAGCACACCTTCCCAAATCATGTGGGCAACTCCCAGGTCAGTGCTATCTTCCTAGGTGCCCGAAGGAGGCACCCGCTCGAAGGGTTCCGGCAAGTACAGTCGATTTCCGCCTACCCAACCGGGCACGGACAAGGGACAAGAAGATCCCTCCCTTCGGTATGGTTGCTAGATGTAGAAACTCCCTGGTTGAACTCCGCCAACCTCATCCGTCCGGCTAACCACCCGCCAACGTTTGAAGAACTCCGGCCATACTATCAACAACTCTAGACCTCCATCTTCACCGTCAGTGGCCACCGAAGAAGGAAGAAATCTTCAAAGCCTACGCCGCAACCGGCGTCATCCCCACCTATAGGAAAATTCTTCGTTCGGGTGGCACCTACGATTGCCGCATCAAAAGAACCGATTGCCGCATCAAGGGAGCCGGCCACCGGGACGACCACATAGGCTCACCCCAAGGTAATTCTTTACTCACCTGCTGCCCCAGTCAAGGCAGTCATCTCGACGGTACCTCCAAACCCCAAGGCCTCAACTGTCGGCTTTGCATCCACGACCGGCACTCCAGCCAGCACGGCCTCTCCAGCGGCTGCAACACCGGCACCACTCCAAGCACACCTAGCAAAGCAGCAACTCACCAGGCCCTCCCCTCCGGCCACGCTCACCTCCGAACAACATAAAGGCAAGGGGATAGAATAGCCGTCCACATGCACGACTATTACCAGGTCTGGCTAAGTGTATTAGCCACAGTCGCGCCCCAGAGGGATCTACATCCTGGGAATAGCAGGACGAACTCCAACCGGTAACCGACCACTGGCTGCCGCTTCAGTAGGGCCAGTAGCCACCTCCTCAGTACTGGCCACCCAGTCGTAGTCGCTCCCGGACCTGTCAATCCAGCTGCAAGGGATATGGGCAGACATCTCTTTATGGGACTTGCTCCAATCCTCTACCGAGCACCGAGAAACCCTCCTCAAAGCACTGCAAGTGGCCAAAGTGGACCAAAGTCTCGCTCTTGGGGCCATAGAAGGTATGGTGGCCACGGTAACAGTCTCCTCCTTCGTCTATTTCTTAGATCTAGATCTCTCACCAGCTAGGACCAACCACAACTTGTCCTTGTACATCCGGGTAAAATACAAGGGCCTTTGCATCCCAATGGTGATGATCGACGATGGATCCGGGCTAAACCTGTGCCCGCTACAAGTACTGCATAAGCTAGGGATCAAAGAACAAGACTTGCTCCCCACTGACCGGGTGATGAGAGGGTTCGACGGCACCCTTCACGAAGCTAAAGGTGAAGTCGTCCTTCCTCTCGTCATTGAACCAGCAACTTTTGAGGTTCCTGTGCACGTGGTAGACATTCCACCAAGCTACAATCTCATCCTGGGTCGCCCGTTCCTCCACCAAAATTCCATTGTGCCTTCCACCCTTCATAGGATGCTTAAGTTCCTTTGGAAGGGGGAGGTCATCATCATACTAGCTGAAAATTACTACCACCGAGGACAATCCGTAGCAGCTGTGGCGTTGCCCGAGTCACAACACCCGCCCCCCGAGATGGTTGCCACCTCACCACCAAATCTTCAGAACCCAAATGGCTATGACTATCTATCCAGATGCATGGAGCCCTGGGAGGACAACCCGCAGCTCGATCAGGAGCCCGAAGACGGCCTGCTGCGACTATTCGGAGAATCTCCGGTATGTGTCGGGGACCCAACTCTTCACCGACCTCCCTCACCAGTACCAATCTTACAGGGAGGAACTTCGGAAACGGATGTAGCGTCTGACTGGTTTGTACAGGGAAAAGAGACGACAAGGCTTGCAGGTCATCAACATCAGAAGGCAAGCCTGATGGCTTCCGCGCGACTCACGCTGGAACTCGCTCCTTCAACAGTAGGGCTTGGCATCCCACACACAAGTGCGCCGGTAGCTGCGTCCTCAGCAGCCACTAACTTGACAACCCGATCAAGTCAACCGGGACTTGGCAATCATACCAAGTCTCTCATTCGGCCCAGCAAACCACCAATCCCTCGGGAACCGGTCAAATCAACCAGAAACTGCCCACCACCAATAGGGGCCCCGCATCATGGAGTCAAGACAGCTAGCCTACTCAATCTGGGAAACATCTTTCAACGCACTAGCCAACACTCCGGGACAGAACTAAGGGCATTCTGCCCCTCCCCTCAAGCCAGTGAACGAGATCGGCCTATTGAATTCTCATCCGAGATTCCACCCAGTTTCCACCTCCCATCTACCTGGCAGCCGGTTCCTCCCACTCTCGTCATTGACTACTGGGACCTCAACAAAGCCAGCCCCAAGGACGACTTCCCGCTGCCACACATAGACGTCTTGGTAGATGACGCCGCCAAGTATGGGGTATACTCTTTCATGGATGGATTCTCTGGATACAATCAAATCCTCATGGCAGAAGAAGACAAGGAGAAGACAACATTCACAACCCCTTGGGGCGTCTTCTGTTACAGGGTGATGCCATTTGGACTCAAGAATGCAGGTGCTACTTACCAAAGAGCCATGACCACCCTCTTCCACGACATGATGCACAAGGAAGTTGAAGTCTACATCGACGACATGGTAGTGAAGGCACGCACTCATTAGCAACATCTCAAGCACTTAAGGAGGCTGTTTGAGCGCCTAAGGGAGTACAAGCTCAGGTTGAACCCATCAAAATCAACCTTTGCGGCCACCACAGGGAAGCTCCTCGGCTTCGTCATCAGCAAACATGGTATTGAGGTAGATCCCGACAAGGCGAAAGTAATCTTAGATATGCCTCCCCCAGAGACAGAACAACAGATCCGAAGCTTGCTGGGAAGGTTACAATACATTGCGCGTTTCATCTCGCGCCTCACGCCAATCTGCGAGCCCTTCTTCAAGCTATTGAAGAAAAATGCCGACTTCACATGGACCACAGAATGCCAAGTCACCTTCGACCACATCAAGTGTCAGCTGTCCCGACCGCCGGTTCTCGTGCCACCTCACCCCGAACGACCACTTTTCCTGTACATGTCGGTAACAGCTTCCTCCATGGGTGTGGTATTGGGCCAACGCGACAACACCGGCAGAATCGAGCAAGCCATATACTACCTCAGTAAAAAGTTTACTAAGGTAGAAGAGCAGTATGAGCTGATTGAAAAGTACTGTCTCTCGCTGGTCTGGACGGTGAAAAAGTTGCGACACTACCTGGTGGTCTATCCAGTTTTGTTGCTCAGCCGTCTAGATCCCCTACGCTACCTCTTCGACCAACCGGCCTTGATAGGCAAGTGCGTAAAATGGCAAATGCTCCTCGTAGAGTTTGACATTCGGTATGTATCCCAAAAGTCCATGAAAGCTCAAGCCATGGCCGACCAGCTGGCAGACCATCCCTTGCAGGATTACCAGCCACTAGAAGATTCCTTCCCAAACGAGCCAATCTTCACCATCGACAAGTTGAATCCAGACCAGTCGGATCTGGATCAACTGGATCCTGATCAACCAAAACCCCATACCTTAAGGAAGGATGCTGCTCGTAGCCAAGCAGCTTCTTTTCACATGCTTGCACAATGAGGCAGAGTACGAGGCTTGTATCATGGGGCTACGACTTGCTCTGGAACTCCGAGTCACACATCTGCAAGTATTTGGCGACGCCATGCTGGTAATTTCTCAAACCCTCAACAGGTGGAAAACCCGAGACCCCAAGCTCCAACCGTACCGGGAACTTGTACTGCAATTAGCGAGCAACTTTCCGTTCGTCCACTTCCAACACATTAGCCGCAAGCACAACCCATACGCAGATGCTTTGGCCATCTTAGCCTCATGGGTAGCAGTCACGAAAGGGCAAAGCTTTGCCATAGAAGTCATAACACTTCGCCAACCGGCCTACAACGAGAACGTCTACCGCCTTACAGAAGTCCCCAGACAGGCCAACGCCAGACACGCAGCTATGTCTTTGGCTAGTCGCCCCAGCAACCAGCATGCTACCGACCAACACGGAGAACCAACCCTGGCTGACGAATCATACAACACAGATTACAGGTCCCCAGACCATAACCTGAGAAATTCACAACAAGAGGACCGCCCATGGTACTCAGATATACAAGCCTTCTTGGAGACCGGACAGTTCCCCCCTAGAGGCCACCACCCAAGACAGACATATGTTGTCAAGACTGGCAACTAGCTACATCTTCAGCGGGGGACAACTCTACAAAAAATCCCACAACCAGACTCTCCTCCGGTGCATAACCTTGCCTGAAGCACGTACGATTATGCAAGAAATCCATGAAGATGTCTGTGGATCCCACATGAATGGGATCCTCCTGGCAAAAAAGATCATGCTTCAAGGCTACTACTGGAGCACAATGGAAGCAGACTGCACCGCGTACATCCGTCGCTGTCACCAATGTCAGGTACATGGAAACCTCATCCACGCGCCCCCCAAGGAACTATACAACATGGCTTCTCCTTGGCCATTTTCCATGTGGGCCTTGGATGTGGTAGGCGAAATCAAGCCGACAGCCACCAATGGACACCAGTATATACTGGTAGCCATCGATTACTTCACCAGGTGGGTGGAAGCAGCCTCCTACAAGACAGTCACGGTAGCTGCCACCTAGTGGTTCTTGCGCAACAACATTGTCACCTGGTATGGCATACCCTTCGATGTAGTAATCGACAACGGCACCAACTTTACAGCAAAGCAAGTCACAAGCTACCTCGAGCAATGCCGTATCCGTCACCTAAGGGCATCCCCTTACAGGCCACAAATGAACAGGGCGGTCAAAGCAGCTAACAAGACACTAGTCCGGATTCTCAAGAAGATGGTCCGAACACACAAAGATTGGCACGACCACCTCCCGTACGCACTCTGGGCCTACCGGACATCCCTACGGACCGCTACCGGAGCAACGCCATACTCACTGGTATACGAGTCCGAAGCAGTGTTGCCAGTGGAAGTAGAACTTCTGTCCCTTCGCATCCTTAAAGAAACAGCGGACTCCGATGATCAATGGTTAGAATCGTGCCTTCTGCAACTCGACCTCCTCGACGAAAGAAGGTTGAGAGCACTGAACCATGCCCAGACATATCAGAGAAAGATGGCAAGGGCTTACAACAAAAAGGTTCATCCCCGACTCCTTAAGCTCGGTAATCTGGTCCTTCGCTCCATTTTTTCAGCAGGTTCAGCAGGAAAATTCTCCCCGAACTAGCGTGGCCCGTATATCATCACCAAGATCCTTAGCAGGGGAGCCGCTTACCTTTTTGATGAGGCCACCCAATAGGAGTTCCGCCCGGTCAATTTGTCGCAGCTGAAGAAGTTCTACCCATGAAAAACGACGTCGATCGGGGTTTCATGCAGCTGCCGCCTCCAGACGAGCCGGTTGCCGCCTCCCTAGACCGGCCCCCGAAAGACCCAGAAAAATGACGTCGATCGGGGTTTCACGCGGCTGCCGCCTCCAGACAAGCCGGTTGCCGCCTCCCTAGACCGGCCCCCGAAAGACCCAGAAAAATGACGTCGATCGGGGTTTCACACGGCTGCCGCCTCCCTAGATCGGCCCTCGAAAGATCTAGAAAAAAATGACATCGATCGGGGTTTTACGCGGCTGTCGCCTCTAGACGAGCCGATTGCCACCTCCCTAGACCGGCCCCTGAAAGACCCAGAAAAATGACGTCGATCGGGGTTTTACATGGCTGCCGCCTCCAGACGAGCCAGTTGCCGCCTCCTTAGATCGGCCACCGAAAGACCCAGAAAAATGACGTCGATCGGGGTTTCACGTGGCTGCCGCCTTCAGACGAGCCAGTTGCCGCCTCCCTAGACCGGCCCCCAAATGATCTAGAAAAAAACGACGTCGATCGGGGTTTTACGCGGCTGCCACCTCCAGACGAGCCTATTGCCGCCTCCCTAAACCAGCCCCCGAAAGACCCAGAAAAATGACGTCGATCGGGGTTTCACACGGCTGCCGCCTCTAGACGAGCTGGTTGCCGCCTCCCTAGATCGGCCCCCGAAAGACCCAGAAAAATGACGTCAATCGGGGTTTCACATGGCTGCCGCCTCCAGACGAGCTGCTTGCCGCCTCCCTAGATCAGCCCTTGAAAGACCAAAGAAAAAATGACGTCGATCAGGGTTTCATGTGGCTGCCACCTCTAGACGAGCCGGTCGCCGCCTCCCTAGACGTCTCCTTCAAACCAATGAGTCAGCTCCCCAAGGCCATGAAGGACAAACTCAATTGGGGGACAACGCGGCTGCCGCCTTCAAACAGGCCAGCTAATGCCTTCAAACAGGCCGACGTCTCCATCCGACTCTCCACCGATTGATCGAGAGATCAGGTCCAGACAGGTACGCTCCTTTCCTCGATGAATTCCCTTTTATGACTTACACGTCACACAAGGCACGCACGATGCACACATGATGAGCAGGTCCAACTCATTAGTCATCCTATCCCGTCGGTAAGGAAAAGGAAGAGGGTCGGCAAAACTACCCGAAAACTTCACCCCACAGGTTTGTTCGTATCTCGGGTCACCATCCATCGGAATAGGCCCATGTCCCTCTCAGTCTCAAAACCACGAAGCAATCAGCTCATTATTTACCAGAAGAAACGCCCGGAAGCCAGAAAATGACCCAGCCCCCATCCGTGGCGTATTGCCCAAATACTTACAGACCCCACCTTTCAACCGGCCTACAACCGGCTGCCATCTCCAACATACCCGGTAGCCATACCCACAGCTAACGGTGAGAACAGTTTGCAGCAGCAGGCGGCATATCCAACTTAAGAAGTGCTATTCGGACCTTTGGGACGAACTACCGACCCCAGGAGTGACATCAACTACATCCAGATTTCTGCATCGAAAATCTGAGTGCCCATCTTGTTTAACTTCGATGGCACAAAGATGGAACAGGGTGAGTAATCCAGGTTCGTCCTTGTCCCCATACTCTTTGCTGATTTCGAGTGGTTACTATATACCAACAGGAGATCACTTCTCCCCGCAAATGAGTATCCAACCCCCCATTTTTACCTAGCCCGAGTGCACCCAACAATGAGGAAGACCACAAGCTTCGGCTCCCTCTAGGTAAGGTATTCCCCTTGGACCCAACCGCGACAATATCGGGTTATTTTGCTTGCCAACAGCACGTGGGGAGGGCTAGTAGCATTCTTTTATTCAGTTTTTTATTTCGATCTTCTATTTTTGTAATGGAAAAAGAAAAAAAAAAGAGAAAAAGGAAAAAGAAAAAGAAAACGAAATGAGAAAGGAAAAAAAAAAAAAAGAGAAAAAGGAAAAGAAAAGGAAAAATTACTTGTTGCTGAGTCTTGAAAGCATATGGACTCCTATGTAAGGGAAGGGTAGATCATATGATTCCACCGTCAGTTGGCAGTCCAACACCCGGCTTGTCGCGATTGACCAAGTATTCCCTTCTTGTAGGGCTTGGCAACCCATCAAAGTCCACCAACACAACCAGGTGTCGGAACCCATGTGCCGACACCCACTTCTCCCTTTCTTCTCTTGTCCTAGGGCTTGACATCCCAGCTAAGTCGTCAACATTGGGCTTGGCATCCCGCTAAAAGTCGCTTCCACCCCCGGGTTCCGATGCCCACGTTTTCGGAACCTGCATGACTCTATCTGCTACCTCTACAACCATAGAGCGAACTCGTGAGGAAGAATCAGCATAACTATGGGTAGAAGGACAGCTCTCGGATATCTCCTCTCAACCCATTTTTGTTGCCTAAGGGTCACTTCTACTGGACAAGGGAACCAAGTTCCCAAACTCACATGTAGGAATGTCTAGTGGTCATCTCTTGACGTGAGGTGAGCCACCTTTCATTCCCCTGCAGGTCCAGATAGCACAATTGGGTCAGAACAACTACCTTGTGCAAACTCCATCACCGGTACCCGCTTGAAAACCCCTATACAGAATCAACGAAACCAAATGCCAAAAAAGGAGTCACCGGGAAACGTCCCGACCTTTCCACACGACACAGCATAGATATTCATGAATGAGGGGAAGGAACAACACTCCTTCCCCACCTTCGGGAACTAACGTGTAATCAAGTGTGCAGGCAAAACAACCGGTTGCCACGTAAGATCAGCTGGCCACCGCCACCACTACCTGAGGATGTTCGACTCCTTAACACAACCCAAGTCAGAACGTCAACTATTCCAAACGAAGGTGAGGAAAGCTCACCCATGTACGCCAGCTCAGACCGTTGGATGCCCGAACCACGACCCGCACAGGACGAGACGTCATGCGAGAAAATCAACCGGTTGCTGGATAAATTAGCCGGCCACCGCCACCGATATCTAGGTACGATCGACTCCTCAACACTCTTCGAAGCCCACACTTAGACGTGTGGATCGGGCGTCCAACCGGCTCGCCACTGGCAAACTGGTAAGAAAACCCGGTTGCCGACACCCCGAAAACCAAACATAGATGTATGGATTGGGAGTCCAACCGGCCCGCCACCGGCAAACCAGTAAGAAAACCCGGTTGCCAGCACCCCGAAAACCATACTTAGACATATGGATCGGGCGGCAAATCGGTAAGAAAACCTGGTTGCCAACACCCCGAAAACCATACTTAGACATGTGAATCGGGCGTCCAACCTGCCCGCCACCGGCAAATTGGTAAGAAAACCCGAATGCCGTCACCCCAAAAACCACACTTAGACGTATGGATCAGGCGTCCAACTGGCCTGCCACCGGCAAACCAGTAAGAAAACCCGGTTGCCGGCACCCCGAAAATCATACTTAGACGTATGGATCGGGCGGCCAACCGGCCCGCCACCGGCAAACCGGTAAGAAAACCTGGTTGTCGGCACCCTGAAAACCATACTTAGACGTATGGATCGGGCGGCCAACCGGCCCGCCACTAGCAAACCGGTAAGAAAACCTGGTTGTCGGCACCTCGAAAACCACACTTAGACGTATGGATCGGGCGGCCAACCGGCCCGCCACTGGCAAATCGGTAAGGAAACCCGGTTGCCGGCACCCCGAAAACCATACTTAGACATATGGATCAGGTGGTTAATCGGCCCGCCGCCAGCAAACTGGTAAAATAACCCTGCTGCCGGCTCCCCAAAAATCCTAGCGTGGCACAAGCGTAGTCCTCGTGTCATCACCCCACATTTCACCCACAAACTCACAAAAATACTTGAAGGGATAGTTATGGACTCTTAGTTCATTACTTAAGAAAAAAGAGGGGGGGGGGTGGGTACAAGCAGACTACTCCTCCTCAGAGGACATCGAGGGTTCCACCCTCCGGGGCTCAAACCTCCGGGGGTCGGTCCTCTGACACTCCTGTCTCTGCTGGTCACGAGCCCGCTCCCGGCGCTCCATCCACTCCACAAGGTGGATCAACCGGTTTTCCTGGCTCAGCAACCGGATGACGACTTCATCTCAAGCATTGAGACGATCCAGAGACGTGCGCAAGCCCTCAGCATAATTCGGGTTCGAAGAAGCCCCACCGATGGACCGAGAGGCAGAAGCACGAGCAGGAGGACGACACCCAGTTGATCGCCCACCAGACGACGAGCTGGACCGCTTGGAGGCAAACCTCTCATATCGGCCCAGGTCCACAGATGTAATGGGCCGGGTCTGGAGCGGGACCCTCTGCCGGCCCCCGGTTGAGATGCAGAGGAAGTGGGCTAGTTCCACCATCGCCTCCCCGAAGAGCAACTGGCTTGGAGGTCGCCGGCCCAGGATGATCACGCCACGCATTTGACGCCGAACCGCCGCCACCCAGTTCACTTGGCAACTCGTTACCACCGCGAAAGTCACGAGGTAAGTCGCCACGCTAATCTCGTCCCAATGTCCCCCTTTCAGGAGGATCGTATTGTTGAGAACGAAGGAGACGAGGTGGGCAACTGGGTTCAAGTCCCGGGCCTTGACGACCCATTGATCAAGATCGGCCTCCGCGGCAACTGCCGCGTTGATGTCGCCAATGCTCCAAGGAAGGCTCGGCAAGGGGGAGAAGATGTCCAGGCCGGTGAAGCGAAGGCCCAACACCTCGAAGAGGAGCGCGTCGGAGAGTTCCACCTGCCCGGACTGGAGGCCCAGAACGAGTTGCGACCCCACCTCCGATAGGTTGGAGTACATCTCGCCACCAGACTGGGGATGGTCTCGACCCAGCGGAAGTCCCGAACGAAGGGGAGCAAGCCCTGCGTGGCGAACAGCTGCTCCACCTCTGGCAGCCGATTGAAGTTGGCCGACCTCCCGTACAAAACCGTCTTCACGGCCAAGCGGCCGTCGACAGGGGAAGCCAAATCCTGATCGGTATCGGGGGGAGCCACGCCATCAGCCGCCGCCTCCTCGGAACCGGTCGAAGTCTGATACCAAGGAAGTGCCAGTCGGACCGATCCCGCCTCCAAAGCCGCGTCGTCGGGGACCTCATACAACGTTGATGGAGTCCCGGCAAGGCGCTGTTGCCAGTCCACCGTGGTCTTGCAACGCATCTGATGCCACGAGCTTTGAAGGGGAGCCTCTGCCGACGCTTCACCTTCCACCGGCGCACAGGAGCTAGAGCCACCGGAGCTCCATCGCTGTTCCCCCAACCACAAATGGGACATGGCCTTGGCCGAAGTAGCGTCACAGCCATTGTCGGTCAATTCGAAGAAAACGGCTAAGGGGGCCGACTCGGCCCGGTTGGGGCAGGAGAGCTGCTCCGCCAGCATATCCCTCAAAGTCGGCTGTAAAAGATCGAGCCATCGTCGTGCCAACCCGGAAGCCGATTACAGGATATGCCCTGTAACATTCTTGGTGCGAGGCATGTTGATTAAGCTTGAAACTAAAAGTGAGTGGAAGATAGAAGGAAATCCAAATGAAGACTTAAGGCAGAGGTGAAAGCGAGAGGAGAGGTGAGGAAATCCACAACGACCTCACCCCCAATTTATAGGGAAACGGCCAACCGGATTCCGCCTAGTCGGAGGCGACAACCGATTCGAAAACCGGTTATACGAAAATTAAAAAAAGCTGAAATGATTCTTGACAACTTTGAAAAGGTACGGTCAAGGCACGGTAACCGAGAAAGTTACACAGAAATCGGAAAAGACAAACGAAAATCGAGAAAGGTACAGAAGCACGTGAGACGTGCACACCTTCATCCGGTTGCCACCTCCCACGAGGCGGCTGCCGCCTGACCAGCCGTTTAAAAAAGGAAAATCACAAAGGTACGACATGACCATTCACTGCATCCGTTGTAGCTTTTCCAATCACATCACCAATCGGTTGTCGCCTCCCGCGAGGCAGCAACCGCGTGAATAGCCAGCCTGAGTGTAATGTCGTAAAGGTACGACATGACCATTCACTGCATCCGTGGCAGCTTTCCCAATCACATCACTAGCCGGTTGCCGCCTCCCGCCAAGCGGCAATCGCGTGAACAGCCGGCCCGAGTGTAATGTCACAAAAGTATGACGTGACTATTCACTATGTTTGTGGTAGCTTTTGAAAAAAAGCTATGTACCACTTCCCCAGCCGGTTGCCGCCTCCGCCGAGGCGGCAACCACGTAATCAACCAGACGGAACGTAATGTCACAAAAAGTGTGATGTGACTATTCACTGCTTGACAACTCTCGAAAAAGAAACATGTGAAGCCTTCACATCCTACCCTGGTGCCTGACTCCCACAAGGTGGTTGCCATGTAACTAGCCGACTAGGATCCAAGATGCGAGGGGATACGACGCGATGCCAGCACAAGCCTTCGGACACGGTACGCAAACACTTTCCACCTCGCTACCTGGTCTCCGGCACCCACAAGGTGGCCGCCGTGCAGCCAACTGGCTAACACAATGGCATCCCTCAGCCAAGTGACCGAAGGTGTAAGTCTGATTCTATTATCCGACCTATGATAGACAATTCACGAAGATCTCGCATGGCTCACCAGTTATGCAGGGGGGTCATTCAACCCTAGGATGTCAGTTTCCTTCCCCCGGAGTCATACAACCTCGCCTAGGGATGGGCATTTTGTTGACCCCCTACTTAAGCGAACTCTAAAGGGGAAACTACCTGGCTAGCCGCTTCAAGGAAGCGGCACCCGGATCCCCCAAAAACCCCTATTTAGTGAAAAGTTGTGGAGATGGAGCCGACTTGCCGCCGGCAAGTCTCTTCAAGGAAGTGGCACCCGGATCCCCTAAAAACCCACATTTCGTGAAAAGTTGGGGGGATGGAGCCGGCTTGCCGCCAGCAAGCCGCTTCAAGGAAGCGGCACCCGGATCCCCAAAAACCCACGTTTGGTGAAAATGATCGGGGGGCCAGCCGGCTTCCGCCTACCACGTGGCGGCTACCAGTTGACCACCCAAGATGGCAAGTCGAATCAATTAAAAAATACGACGGGATTTAATCACTAAAATCTCGCAAATCAATCAATTACGCGAACCGCGTAATCAAGCCTCGAATTACGCCACCTTCCATCTCCGGGCACCCCCAAAGAAGGAAGGCAACCCCTTATAAAAGGAGCGGCCCCCCTACATCACTGAGGGGGCGGAAGTTTACAGGAGAAAGGTAGACACCCTCTAGAGGAACGACCGTCCACCGGTTCTGAAGGAGGAAAGCAGCTCGGAGCCTCGACGTCCCCTCGCCGCACCGGAGCGAGGACTTCTGATCCTCGTTGACGACCCCCCTGCAGGTAACTTCCTCCACCTTCGCCATTTTTACGTACGTCCTTCTGATGTTTTCTAGAGCCTTGACCATATGACACCTTCTCCACGTGAGGGAATGGTCGGACGACGGGTCCAGGTACCATTCCTTCGGAAACAGGTCCGAAGGTACCGGTGGTCGTCCTCCTGGCCGGGTGAATCCATCTGGCCCGATCGAGCTCGGTTCAGTCGAAACCCTCCTGTCGGGTCTTTTTACGTGGAAACTTGGAGTTTCCCAGTAGGCTTTACGAGTTTTCATCCGACCTCCGCATGTTTTTCTTGGGCCCCGGAAAGATTTTTGGGATGACGTCGCCGGCTTCCTTGTCGGCGGTGGCCGTTCGGGTGTACGAATACGTACAACCGACGGTGCCCGTTTCTTTTCCGGGAGGCGTAAGTCTACCCTCCCGATGCCCCGGAAAGATTTCCGAGAAGACGCCACCGGCAAGGAAGCCGGCAGTGGCCATTTGGGTGTACAAATACGTACAACTGACAGTGCCCATTTCTTTTTCGGGAGGCGTAAGTCTACCCTCCCGATGCCCCGGAAAGATTTCCAGGATGACGCCGCCGGCAAGGAAGCCGGCGGTTGCCGTTCGGGTGTACGAATACGTACAACCGACGATGCCTGTTTCCTTTCCGGGAGGCGTAAGTCTACCCTCCCGATGCCCCGGAAAGATTTCCTGGATGACGCTGCCGGTAAGGAAGCCGGTGGTGGCCATTCGGGTGTACGAAATACGTACAACCGACGGTACCCGTTTCTTTTCCGGGAGGTGTAAGTCTACCCTCCTGATGCCCTGGAAAGATTTCTGGGATGACCCCACCGGCAAGGAAGCCGGCGGTGGCCGTTCGGGTGTACGAATGCATACAACCGATGGTGCCCGTTTCTTTTCCGGGAGGTGTAAGTCTATCCTCCCGATGCCCTGGAAAGATTTCCTGGATAATGCTGCCATCAAGGAAGCTGGCGGTGGCCGTTCGGGTGTACGGAATAAGTACAACCGACGGTACCCGTTTCTTTTCTGGGAGGCGTAAGTCTACCCTCCCGATGCCCCGGAAAGATTTCCGGGATGATGCCACCGGCAAGGAGGCCCGCGATGGTAGAAGATTCGGGGAACCACCCGGCTTGCCGCTGGCAAGCCGGTACAAACAACCAATCCCCGGTTCCCCGAAAACCCATCTTTACACAGACGATTTGGGGAACCACCGGGCTTGCCGCCAGCAAGCTGGTACAAACAACCGGTCCCCGGTTCCCCGAAAACCCATCTTTACACAGAAGATTCGGGGAACCACCCGGCTTGCCGCCGGCAAGCCGGTACAAACAACCGGTCCCTGGTTCCCTGTAAACCCATCTTTACACAGAAGATTCGGGGAACCACCCGGCTTGCCACCGGCAAACCGGTACAAACAACCGGTGCCCGGTTCCCCAAAAACCCATCTTTACACAGATGATTCGGGGAACCACCCAGCTTGCCGCCGGCAAGCCAGTACAAACAACCGACCCCCGGAACATGTGGCCAGACTAACTATCGTAGTTTTCCGTTTTAGAGCCGAAGAGAGGCCAGGACCACCCGGCCTGTCTGGGGGTGCCTAACACCTTCCCCAACAGTACCATGAGCCCCGTATCCAGTTCTCTCACATTTTCGTTACATAGTTTTACGTCATCCGTAAGGTTTTATCACTTTGATAATGGAAGGACACTTCCCCATCTAGTTTTCCTTGTTTTCTACCCAAAAATAAGGTGGCGACTCCATTCAACGAGCCATCCACCCCACGTGGTGATGCGCTCACACAAATACCTTTCAATTCTCTGTACCTCGGTCCATCCACCGGCAGGGCCAACAAAAACCCATGGGCCTCCGGGTGATAGCCGGATGAAAGAGAGGGTACAGGTTTGTGGTTGAACCCTCCAACCAATCAACACAGGAGTTTGTGGTCGCACTCCCCAACCAACTAAGGATTTAGGTCGAATCCTCCAACCAACCAAGTATTTAAGTCGAATCCTCCAACCAATAAGGATTTAATGCTGAATCCTTCAACCAACTAAGGATTTAAGGTCGAATCCTTCAACCAACAAGAGTTTATGGTCAAACTCTTCAACCAACAAGAATTTAATGTCAAACTCTTCAACTGACAAGAGTTTAGGGTCAAACTCTTCAATACTAACAAAAGGAGTACCCACATGTGTTTATGTCGAATGCACGTGAAACCAACAAAAGAAAACCAAAATCAATCCCGTTTAGAACATTCAAAGTGAATTCACCTCGAAAGAGCACAAAAATCAAACTTTAAACTTTTGCACCTTCAAGATCTCCTTCCACTAAAACACGAAAATCCCTCGAACCAAGTGTGAGGAGCACTAGAGCCATGAGAAGGAGTGAAACTTCGTGAATGAATGGTGTGTAAAAGTGATGAATTAAGCTCTTATTTATAGATGCAGACTTAACTTAAAACCAGTCAAAATTCGTTATAACGTTTTTCCATCTTACCATATAATTTCAACTAGATCGTTATACTAAATGGTTGTTCCGATAAATTCATTATAACATTTCAAAAATCATTACAACGAAGTCACTTCTATAGGTGGCTGTCAGATATTAGTCAAACAGTTCAGATCACCGTCAACGAAGTAAGCTCGTTGTGACAACATCATCTTCAACAGACCTCGAAAATGGCTTTGCAACCTGGATGATGGATGGTAGAGATGAGTGACGGGAAAAGCAGAGAGAGAGTGAAAACAAAAACTCTCACCGATTTCACCTATGAAAAAGCAACCCTTTTATTAACCACAAAAAAAACCCTTTTTACTTGTGATTCCTCTTCCCAAAGAAACCTTTTTATTTTAACGCAAAAAGAAAATCACATTTCACCTGTGATTCCTCTTCCCAATCGTCTTCCCATCGATTCCTCTTCCTCAATCGCCAAATGAAACATGAAACCACACCATTTAGCATTGGATCTAACGACAATTTACAAGTGTGCTTTCATGTTATTTGAAGTTGATTTATTAAGTGCATTAATTATAGTTTAATTTAACATAAATGAACATTTATTTGGGGAAAAATGTTAGACCAACATTGTTTAAGTATCAAGTGCATTGATTATAGTTTAATTTAATAAGAATGAACATCTATTAATTAGTTATGAGTTAATTTACAATTATCATTTTAATATCTA